>JAAEAF010006920.1:0-40524 GCA_011037195.1 Triatoma infestans
ACGGGTGTATTGCGTTTACAACACCGGTCTTTCATCTCTGCCTCCAACCAGCTTCCGAGAGGTCTTATTCGCGTTAACGAACGCACGCTTTATTCACCAATTACATTCCCCGCAACTTCCTTTCACACACACCCATACATGAACAATATTTACACATATACACAGCCTCCTTTATACCCTTTTACGCTTCCTAGCTCTTTTACAGCTTCTCCGGCTCAACGCACGCTTTTCATTCATCATAACTACATCTTCAAGGTAAATTATTGCCTTGTTAATTTTCATAATTGCGTGCTTCAATAAGACCTCTAACGCTTCCGAGTTCCGCCTACGCGTGTATATATGGTTTTGCCATTTTAAAATTATTAATACATATTAGAGGCATTTTAAAATTCTTGTAATAAAATGTAACTTAAAGTACAATTCAAGTTCATTTAATTATATATTATTTTTCCTAAGTTTCGCTCATATTAATGATAAACCCCCATTCCTCACCCAAAAGCTCCCTTAATTGACAATACCAGAGAATTGTTTCAAATAAAAGTTATAGCTCTTTATATTATGTGTAGTTCACTTAATTAGTTTAAAGAAAATCGTTGGAATCTTTTAGAGAATATAAATGAAAAATGAAAAATTCTTTTCAGTAAAAACATACTTTTGGCCATCCGAATTTCTTCAAAATCAAAATTTCCAACAACATGTTTAATTTCTAATTAATATTATTTAAACGATAGAATTGTGTAATAATCTAGAATATCACTTTAGAGGAAAACCTAATCCCAACCATTTCCCAAAAGTGTCTTTAACTGAATTTTACCAGAGAAATGTTTAAAAAGAATATTGTAGCTCTCATTATGTATATTTGATATTCAAAGTTTAAACAAAAAAAAACGTCGTTGGAGACTTTATAAGAGAAAATCGCAAAAAAAATGAAAAAATTACTCAGCAAAGAGGAACTTTCGGTTTAGAAAATTTTTGTTTTTGCGCTATACTTGTGTTTCTTCAAACACACACACACACATCGAAAATTTGACATGATTTCAATGCTTCCTTCCTCTTAGTGGGAGTAAGAGAAACTAAAAAAGAAGAAAATAAAATAAAAATTAAAAAAAAAATAGTCGCCTTTGCAGTTTTACAATTATTTATACATAATTTTTTGAGGGAGGCAATCTTTTAAAGTTTTAGCTAACACTCTTGAACTATGAGCAAGTAATTAGTTTAATAATAACTATCAATTAAATTAATAATTATTATAAACAAGATAGATTATAAAATAATAGTAGTAGAATATAAAAACAAAACAAACGAATATAATATAAGATTGTTACATATAGTTACTTGTAGATAGCACTTGTGTCGTGTCAGCTTTTAAACTATCAACCCCACTCAATGCTATACAACCCCTTATATCTCAGTCTACTGCCGATCCTAAAACAGTTGAGATCGCGTGTATACTTTCACATATAGTATAAAAATATTTTTAAATAGAAATATCGTTTATAATACGTACTTATCATAAATAAATTGAAATTGTATATTACATCATATGCTGCACATGTAAGTTAACCTTAATGTGCTGAATTTTATTATTATTATATTATTTTTTTAATTTATTTTAAATTTTTATGCTTGAATTTATTTTTATAATAAGCTCACGTATTCCAATGTCATAATTTAATATTTACATAGTTTTTAGGACAAAGATTACATTTTTTAAATTAAAAAAAAGTAATAATGAATTTTGATTAAAATTAAAGCTAAAAAAAAATAAATAAATAAATCGCCTGCTTTGATGCAGAATCATGCAACTGTTTAAATATTTACGTATTTAAAAAACAGGAATTGGCCAAAGGAATTTTATATCTAATTTTATAAGAAACATATGCTAAACCCGCATTACCTATTTGTGTTGCGTTCTATCTATATGTAGATTTACAATAGTTTTCCATCCAAAACTGCTAAGGGGGGCGTCTCAAACTCAAATAAATGGCCATTCAATTAATAATTTATATCAAGACATGGACCCCGTATTCAATATTTTTTCTGTAGGCCAAAAAATATATTATAAACTAATAAAAATAGAATGGTTGTTATAAATGCCCATAAATTGCCGGCAATAAAAACAGTTATACATCAGCATTTAAATTTTTAACCATTTATATTTTTAAAAATAATATATATTTTTTTTTTTATTTTTACAAAATAAATAATATAATTTCCATTTTATTTTCAGAAAATTATTAAAATTATATGTTTTAATTATGACAAAATATTGTTGTTTCTTCTTACATATTTTTCATTTTTTTTTTTTTTTTTATTTTTTATTTTTACCCCACAGTTTTTTTTTTTTTTACACTAATTTCTGTTTTTTGCCTTTTTTTGGTGAAATATTGTGTTTAATTAGAATCTTATTACTGCGTTCAGAACTTTGATTAAATTAAGTTTTATAATTGAAATAGTAGTTCGCATATATTGACACAATATAAAAATTTTTGCATAATAAATTTCATATTTGGGCTATTTAAAACTCCAAAATTTTTATAAAAATCTTAGTGGGCCAAATTACTTGTCATTTGTAGAATATACATATTGTAAAATATTACGTATGTGAATTTTCTATCCACAAATTGGGTGTATTTCATTCCAAAGCGTTTCTTTTTTGTTTATTTAAGACACACATCATCTATGGCGCCCAGAGCGTTCTCAGTGCATTTGCGGCTTCCGTAAAGTGTTTCGCTTGTTGCAGACAACACTGACCATCACCGGGCAGTGAGCTGCAGAGGCTCCTAAGAATAGAAAATTTAAGGGCAGCATAGACTAGCCTCAAACGCCAGCGCGCTACCACTGAGTGTGATCCCTTCCCCAGCACTCAATTCGTAACTGCAAGAGTTGCCTGTAAAAATAGACGAATGGATCAAAGATTTCGAGATCCCAATTTATTTTTTTTTTTTGGTTTAACAAATATTATGTATTGAAAAATTTTTTAAAAAATCGAATTTAAATTGATATTTTTATACGGTATTAATAAGTCTGCTCTAAAAGTGAAAAATATATACGTATAAACCATAATATAAATATCATCAAGTTTCCAAAATTCTCAGTGGGAAATTTTGTAATCTTTTCAAAAATATTGAAAAAAAAAACAAAAATATTTTATGTCAATAATATCTAAGTAGGTCATGTTAGTCATTTACTTAATATTTTTTTTTTTTTTCATCACAAATCATAGGTTAGCATATTTCTAGAACGAAATGAATTTTGCTTGAATACATTTTTGTATTTACACAGAATGTATTTTTTTCTTATTTATCTCTTTTACTCTCTGTTTCATTCAATTTTATATAATTTTCTCTTTTATTTATTTTTCATTTCTCTTACTGCTCAAATAGAAAGTATTGCTATTATATGAAATTTTCGAAATTTTAGAGAAGGGTTTAGCTCAGCAGTAGCACGTTAGACTCCTACACGGTGGTCTTGGGTTCGAGTCCAGTACTACACTTAGATATTTTTTTTCCAATGAGCCTCTACTGTTAATTGTTTATTGATGAAGTGTGTTGTCTGTAAAGATAGAAAACTCTCCGGGCGCAAATGTCAATAATCTTGATGCGCCTTAAAAAAAAAAAACTGGTGTGAAACACTCACACAACTGGCTCTTACTCCACTTCTCAATATTATAATGGCCATATTTGTTACTTTGTGCATCAAATTTAATGAAATTCGTCGAAAACTGAAAAGACTGTTCAGTAAAAGCGCACTTCCGGTTTACGAATTTTCTTGAAACACGGAATTTTGGCCATCTATTTATTTCTAGTTAATTTTTTTTGGATGATAGAATTGTATAATCAACTATGATAGCACTTTAGAGAGAAATATAACCCGCATAACTCCCCTAAAACTACCCTTAAATGAATTTGCCTAGAGAAATGTTTTAAATAAATCTTGTAGATCTTCGTATACGTAGTTTATATATAAGTTTCAAGAAAATAGTCGGAGCTATTTTTAAGAAAATCGAGAAAAAGTGAAAAAATTATTTTGTAAAGTGGTAATGTGAACCCACTTTCGGCCATCCGATTTTTGTCAAACTCAGAATTTCAAGCACTTATTTAATTATAGGTAATAGAGTTATATAGTAAACTAAAAAAGCACTGTAGAGGGAAAACCTAACCCCTCCGCCCCCCCCCCCCAAACTGCCCTTAAATTAATTTTCCTAGAGAAATATTTCAAACAAAAGTTGTAGCACATTAAATGTGTAGTTGATGTAACAAGTTTGAAGAAAATCGTCTGAGGCATTTTTGAGAAATTTGCAAAAAAGTAAAAATAGAAAAACATGTTAAATGGTACTTCTGGTTGAGAAAATTTGACAGATAACGTACTGTGAGATCCCATGGTGATACCTAAACGGAATATCACGTTTCAACTTTCTACGGTTTTTCGTTTTTGAGCTATGCTGTTCACATAAATATACGTACACACACAAACATACACACACACACACACACACATGCAGACCATTTTCTAAAAACCACTTTTTTGACTCAGGAGTCCTCAAATAGGATATTTCAAATGAAAACTCGATATCGAATATTTGACACGATTACAATACTTCCTCTTACTAGGGAGTAAGAGAAAGTAAAAAAAGACGTACAGCTTTCACTGGAAATGCGTGAACAGCTGGCTCGAACTTGATATTTTGTTTAGATGTTAACAGAGGATGCGACAATTAGGTTTTGGTAAAAATCGATAGATCCAGAAGTACCACTTTAGTAAATCGATTTTTTTTTCAATTTTTGCGATTTTCACGGAAACCGGTCCAAAGATTTTTCTTCCTACATGGCATATCGACCATAATATTTCGTAAAGGTTACATCTTGTGTTGGTTTTTTTTGCGGACAATATTTAGGAGGCATTCATGGGAAAGTGTGTAAAGGCATTCCTGTAAAGTGTCGTTTCAATATATATATTTATTTATTTTTTACGAGTTAATACCCAATTACATATCATAAAATAAAACAATTAGTTTTACATAAGAAATTATCCTAATCACATTATAAATGTATATAGATACCATTAACAAAAAAGACAATAAATAATATTATATAAAATAAGAAGTAAACAAACAAGCAGTGATAACATGACTCAGTAATTAAAGTTTCCTGCACAATCGATTTAAATTTTATTAAATTTATGTTAAAAATGTCCATGTCACGTAAATTGTTTACTAGTCTTATTGGAAACTGGTTCCATTTTAAAAGATCTATCTCGTGACATAATACTGAAAAAAGTATGGTTTTGTGTGGTCATACATTACCATGGTACGTGAAAGTTGAGCAAGTGTAGATAATCAGAACAGTTCAATCAAATCGTGTTTGTGAGTAAACAATAAGTCTTGAGTATGTTTGAGTAATTCAAGAATATAGAGGCGGATATTTAACATTAGGTAATAATATTATTTGGGATTTTCAGATAAGAAATATCGTTAATGAATTGGTATCAAGAAGGCGATTCTGTGGTTTTTATCGGTTCTACTTTTATGGATGTTTGGTATGGAGACTAGAGAACAGAGTAGTATTCCAAAAGAGGAAGAACTAGCGAGAGATGTAGTATTTTATGAGATTTAATGTCAGTAAAGTACTTAGTGGATCTCGTGTTCCACACGAGACAAAGTGTTCTGTTTGCTTTGTTTAAAGGGTTCTTAATATGGGAAATAAAAGTCAAGTCATAATATAGGAGAATACCAACGTCTCTATATTGATGATGCACACGTTCTAATAAAGTATTGAAAATACTGTAAATATAAAATATAGGATCTTTAATCCTATGAAAAGTCATAACTTTTTTCATTTATCTAATATTTAGTCTAATATTACTTCTTTTTTATTACACCACAATAAAAGATTAATCAAAGAAGAGTATGGAGGGGGAGATTTAGCAATAGGGGATGATAGTTGGGAATTTTAGATGAGAAACATCGGTCGCTAATTATACAATTCTGTCGTTATGTTATCTTATATTAATATGAATCCAATATGTTAACCAAAATTATGTGTTTTCCATTGCAGCAGATAGAGAGAAACAAAATGACAGGACCACTCTCTCGGACTGGAGTGGGAGAAACCACATAAATATAGCGACGGGAAACAGATAAGGGAACCAGTTTATACATCCAATCACTACGTGTCATTACCCTTTACCACTCTACTATACTCTATCATTTGAAGTATAAAGTCCAGGCAGTGAGCGTCACTTATCATACTATATAGTGTTAACTATAAAAAAAAAAATAAAAAAAAAAAAACTGACTGCCTGGACTTTACACTTCAAATGATAGAGTATGGTGGAGTGGTAAAGGGTAATGACACTTAGTGATTGGGTGTAATGAACTCAGTAGTATGAACTGTTCTCTTATCTGTTTCACATCGATGTATTTATATGGTTTCTCCCACTCCAGTCCGAGAGAGTGGTCCTGTCATCTTGCCCCCCCCTCTCTGCTATTCCATCAATCATTTCTTGAGAATTCTTTTCGTCCATAATGAGGTTGGTTAATCGCTGGTTCAAGTTTTATGTAATTAGTTTTGTTATATATATATATATATAGTATTGATCGTAATTATAATATTCGGGAAAAGTATTTAATTAATTTTTTATAGTTTAATTAATTAATAATGTACCACATCAAGTATAATGCAGAAATTTACCATTAATTGGTAAATTTGAATAAGCTAATGAAATATGGCTAATATTAAGGTAAAGCAAAAAACGATCGATACCCATTGTAATAATTACCAATTTTGTAAATTGTTTATGACAAACTTAGGTATTACGATGACAAACGATGTATATA
This sequence comes from Triatoma infestans, assembly GCA_011037195.1. NCBI lineage: Eukaryota > Metazoa > Arthropoda > Insecta > Hemiptera > Reduviidae > Triatoma > Triatoma infestans. Next base: position 6,839 of record JAAEAF010006920.1, read on the forward strand.
ATCTACAATATTAAATAAATTGCTTTCATATAATATGTAATAATTTAACAACATAATATAGGTAGTTAGAAATATTAATGTAATATAGTCATGAAATAAAAATATATTACTTTTATTGCTTTAGTTTATGAAGGAAACCAAATTCATTTTTATATTCCACATTCATTCTGGCTGTTTTTTTTTGGTTTTTTAAATCTTCAACAATCCACTGGTTCCTTCATTTAGTATTTATACAATGTTAAAACAGTTTTCTAAAGTTACTCTTCAACTTTTCCACTTTAGTTCTAAATGAATAAAAAAATTAAAAATATTCTGCTAGGTTTGCGTAATTTATAATTGCAACGGGAATATCTAATTTGGCAAATTTTTCTACAAATGCTTCTTTATTTTCAGCAGTGTGTGTATTTAAAGAGCCACAACTTCTATATGAAATATATTTATGAGAAAACTCTTTTTCTGGCGAATTCTGGGTCAGGAGTAACAGTAGTTTTTCCTCTAAAAAAAGATTGTTATTTCAATGTATTATTATGATTCTATCATCAATATAATGATATTTGGGTTTCTTGTGATTATCATTAAAATGACATTTTTTTTTTTCATCATTCAGATCTTGTACTTTTATTTGAAAAGTTTTCCGAAAGATGTCATTGGAAAATTCATACGATATTCTTTTATTAGTTTCACATGTAGGAGAAGGCTTAATGCTTTGGCTCGGAGGGGTAAGGTGCGTCTCTATTGGATACCCGGACATGCGGGAATAGAGGGCAATGAGAGGGAGGATCAGTTGGCTAGGGAGGGATCATCATTACCATTTTGTGGTCCTGAACCAGCCCTTGCCGTCACAAAGAACTTTCGTGACAAACAGATTAGACTTTGGGAGATGAGAGTCTTTCCTCCAAGCTAAGAGATTTATAAAAGGAATTAAGCAGGAAGTTTCTGAGTATCTTCTGTCCCTCAGTAGGACAGGTCTGAAGATCTTGGTGGGGGAACTGACTGGACACACTTGGGTGTCTAGTCACTTGTTTAACATAGGGAGGACTCTAGCCCCATCTGTCAGAATTGCGACGACGGAGTAAGGGAAACGGTGTACCACACTATTTATGTCAGTGTCCCCGTTTTGCTCGTACTAGGTTTCGCCTATTTGGGAGGGGGCGCCACTCTCGCAGGACTGCCTGGGCGAGTTGGAGTTCAAGGGTATCTTGGGATATTGTAGACTGACCGGTAAGCTACCGCGGGAGATTATTTAAGGGGATGATATGGGGGCATGGGGGGGTATAAAAGCTATATAGGCTTAGGTCTCACGCTGTCAGGCACTCGGTATAATAATAATATTAGTTTTAAATTGTAATCCTCAAGAGTGAGTGACAATAACATTATAATGTAATGGATTTTATACGAGGTGGAATAGTGGAAATGAGAAAAAGTAATTTACACTGATTATTCGCTGATATATTGAACGGAGAACAAGAGTATCACTTTAAACTTTATAAAAGTGACACAGAAAAGGGTTAGCGTGAAAGATAGAATGACAGACTGTGCTGGCAAATGTTTTGCTTCTTCATGGTTTCTTGAAGACCTTGTTATAATGACTCCCTTGAGATCTCTAGCTAGCCCTGGTTTATTTACTTGTTAGCTATCCCCTAACTTCTCCTACATGATTTTTCTAAGGTGGTGAGCTTGAATAGCTTGTGATAGCCAAGTGCGTTACACCGCCTCATTTGATATATTGAGTGGCATAAAAATGGGTGGATTTGTTACATAACACATCTGCAGGCAATTTGAGATTTAACGCCACATATACTGCAGATCCATTTAGAAACATTTTTTTTATTATTTCTCAGAATAATGCTACAAATAAGAGTAATAGATGTTTTTTTATCCACTGCATTTAACATTTTAAGTTGATTCACTAAAATGAATGAGATTACTACGTTTATTTGATGGTAATCTATTAATTACTTTTGAATATACTTTCTTGTACAATAGTATACATTTTTGTGGGCCAATTTTATATTACTATTTCTGATACTGCCAGATATTTATTTATCAATGCCTCATCTATGTAAAATGCAATGAAAGCCAGTTTCTATGTTTCTCGCAAGTTAATGAAAATGTAATAATCCAGGTCCAAAATAAAAAACAGTTTGGCAAAATTATTCATGCCAGCTTCCATAGATTGTTCATCCTTTTTACAACTGTTTACCAGTTAATATCTACATAAAAAAAAGAAGAAAAGTTGAAGTGTTTCTAAACTAATGTTAAAAAAAAAATTATTAACTCATCCGCTATATGAGGTATATGTATATTACAAAATTAATTTTAATATCTTGATAATTTTATAAACTGACATTATATATACATAGCTAATTACTTTCTCTTAGTCCTAGTAACAGGAAGTATTCTAATCTTGTCAAATTTTCGATATCGAGTTTTTACCGGAAATATCCATTTTGAGGTACCCTGAATCCAAAAAAGTGGTTTTTAGGAAATGGTTTTTGCGTGTGTGTATTTAAACACCATAGCTCAAAAACGAAAAATCGTAGGAAGTTCAAAGTTAATATTACGTTTAGGTATCCCCAAGGAACCAGACAGTAGGTTATCTGTCAAAATTATATCAACCGGAAGTACCACTTTACTAATTTATTTTTTTTGCGATTTTCTCAAAAATAGGTCTCTACGATTTTCTTGAAACTTTGTAGTTATAATAGATATACAAATATCTACAACTTTTATTTGAAACAATTCTTCCGAAAAATTCATTTAAGGGCACTTTTTGAGGGAAGTGTGGGATTATGGTTTCCTTTATAAGTTCTAGTTCAGTTTATTACACAATTCTATCATCTAAATAATATTAATTAGAATTAAATATGTTGTTGATATTCCGTGTTTGAAGAATATCGGATGACCAGAAGTGCGATGTTACTAGGAAGTAATTGTTCTGTTTTCTGCTGTTTCCACTAAGACGACTCCCAACTACTTTCTTTAAACTAGTAATGTGAACTACACATATAAAGAGGTATAACTTTTATTTGAAATATTTCTACTGGTAATGTCATTTAAGGGGTTTTTTTGCGGGGGAGGGATAGGGTTATATTTTTTTCGTAAGTGCTATCGTAGTTAATTATACAAATCCATCCATCCAAACAGAATTAATTAGATATAAATAGTTTACCAAAATTTGGAGTTTTAAGAAAATTAATAAACCGGAAGTGTGTTTTTACTGAATAGATTATTTTTTTTCAATTTTTACAATTTTCTCCATAAAAATCTGGACGAATTTCATTAAATTTTGACATACTAAGTATAAAATTTTTCAAACACTATATTTTGAAAACTGGAATATGAGAATATTTTGTGAGTGTATCACATCAATTTTTTTTATGTAAACCATTAACATATTATGTTATAATGACTTATAGAGATATAAAGGAATTGTCGATCTATATTATTATTATTATTATTATTATTACTATTACTTTGACCATTACAGTGGTGGAGGCTATTGTTGCGAGATAAATTTATTATTCTATTGATAATTATGGTTTGGGGAAAACAATATAATACAATGTTTTTTATGCGGTTCTTGTTCTGTTGGTGGAATTGAGGATCACTCAGTTCCGTATACTCTATTTTTTAATGCTATGGCTGCATTCAATCTGCATTTAATGCAATGGGTGTTGAAATTTTATAATTTAAGTACGATATCCGCACACAAGACTTAAGGGCGCCTTCCACTGCGAGCGAAGCGGGCTCCGTTCGGACTCCGTTCAACTCGCAAAGGTTTATCTTCATGTAAGTGCTTCCACTATGAAAAGAGTGAGCGGAGCGGACTGAACGAGTATAAAGAGTTACAAAAGTGGTCGCAGAGTTGAGCGGATTTAGGACGGACTCCGTTCGACTCGCAACGCCAAATCTCATAGAAGTGCTTCCACCAATAGATGAGTCAGCGGAGCGGACTGAGCGAGGAAAAAGGAGCCGTTGTGTCACGCTGTGCAATGCTAGTTTTGAACGGTGTCCGCTAGCCCTTCCCTACCTCCCTCCCTACTTATGCGCGCCTTCCACTGCGAATATCTTTTTCAGCTCATTCTTGAACATGTTCTGTGACTGCAGTATCGTAGTGTATTTGAATAAAATGGAGCTTTTTATTGAAACAGTGCGACAATACCCTTGTTTATGGAATACCAGCGACAGAGATTATCATCTTGTAAATCGTAGAATATCCGTAGTAAATCTCCTTTGATAGGTCTCTCTCTAATGTGGTAGCTCACCCAAAATCTTGGTTTGTTATGCTTCTTTTTCTTATAACTATAGAGTAGCAAGCATTTACTTATCGTATTTATATAGTCATCATCACTGGAATCGTCTGACATTATTACTAGAAAAACGAAAAAGAAAACTTCAATCACGACTTGCTCGATCCAATTGGCTGTGATGAACTGGCTGACCATTCAGTCCGCTGATAATGGAAGCATCAACCCCTTCCATCTCATTTCTCGCTTAGCTCAATCCGCTACCAGGTTTGCGAACCCGCTGACAATGGAAGGCAAATACCTCTTTTATGTAAAACTCTTTTTTAGTGGAAGGACAAAACTATTTTACTCCGTTTCGCTCAGCTATTTCATGCTCATTACACTTTCGCAGTGGAAGGCGCCCTTTAAAAGACAAGGACTGACTAAAAGGGCCAAACTTCTTTACAGACTTATCGGAAGACGATCCAAATTACCTACAGAACTCAAAAGACTGATATATACTTCTATAATCAAATCAATTTAGACTTACGGACTTGAATTGTGGGGTTCAGCTTAACCTACAAACTTACATACCATTCAGACATTCCAATCTAAGCTACTTCGACAGATAGTTGATGGCTCCTTTCTACGTGTCAAACCTTACGCTCCATAATGACATCCACGTCCCTTTCGTACAACAACTTGCCAAGACAAAATATCATAAACTGCATACTACTCTCTTCTTTTGCTCTAATCCTTTTGTACAATCTCTAGCCTCCACTATCATCCCCTTGACAATCCACCTCGTCGTTTGAATCGCCAGTGGCCCCGAGATTTCCTTCAGGACTGATCAGTGCTATTGGTATCCCGTAGAGAGTGCTACCGCTGGGTAGTTTCTCTCCTCCTGCCTACTCACAGCCTACAGTTTCATTATTCAACATCCTATTTACTCATTGTATAATGTAACAGATTGTAAATTTCTAAATAAACAAAAAAAAAAAGTACCCATATAATCTATTGACATAGTCCCAAATGTATAAATGAATAGATCCAAATCATAAATCAGCTGACAGCAAAAGCATACAATTCGCTTAATGTTTTGTCTAATTATCTTCTCAAACTTTAAATAAAGATCTGATCTACTGACATAGTCCCGTCAGTGTTCTATGTATTTATAGATCTAAAAATGGAATCTTGGTTGTTCGTTCTTTTTTCAATAGTAAATTCTAATTTATTATAAATATTTAAAAAGTGCTAATGTATTTTCCATGAAATTTGATGAGGCAGCCATCAAAAGATCGTTCATATATTTAACCGCTTATATATATATAGATAGATATAATATATTTATATATTGATGTATTTTTCCAATCTACTTTCCACAACTTTTGTGATTAACATTTGTGTAAGCACGTCAATAAAGATTTAGCGTCTGAACTCATAAGGCTATATGAATTCCTGATGTTCTTGACTGCTGAGTTCTTGACGATCAAAGAATTTTTTATTACATTATATTTTTCTAAACTTATTATTTTAATCAATATTCGTCCAAAATTTTTTTGAAGTTTTATTATGGCGGGATGTTAATAAAGCTAACAACATTCCGCAAGTCTAATCGGGTTTCCTAACTTGTGTGTTTTTATCATATCGTAAAGTTCAGTGCTGCAATATTTTATGAAAGGAATTTGGTCTTTTCATCTATTATTATTATTATTTTTTTTTTTTTGTACAACCTTTCAATCATCTGGTTGTTTTCACTTTTTATATTTGTAATTGGACCTTTTTTTGCATAGCGTAATTATCCTATGTTACGTATGTCCTATGACCTTTTTTACGTATGTGTAATTATCACTGAGTAACGAATTGATTTTATCAGAATAATCCTGATGATACATTGTCACAGTTTGATTTGTTTTATCGGATCTTGTTGTATTGATAGATTTGTTAAGAATATCATATGACTTTGCGTTATGTTTCAAGGTACATTACACTTATCGCTTATGAATTTATTATATTCTCTGAAAACTTAGTATTAGTCAAATTAATAAACCAATCATTATTGACTATATTTTGTATTAGTATCTGTACGGTACTTAATATGAATTTGAATTGGCCGCCAACATTGTACAATAATTTTATTTCAGAGGAGGCATTGTGCGGCCTTGATAAAAAAAAATACTGATCTATTAGGCTGTGGCTTAGCTACAGGGAGGGGGTAACCTATGCATTATCTTCCAATTTAGTCAGTCACAATGTTAATACTCGTACGAGTAATGCAGCACTCGTAGAAGTAAATCTGTCTATACAATTCATGCCAGTTCGGTTGCACTTAATTGTGAAAACCCACATTTGGTATTCCTGGGTAGTGTCAATAAAGTAGTCCAATTGTGGCTGAGTACTAACGGTTCTCCCGGCCTGCTCTGGTTCATTGTGAAATCACGTGGTTGTTATTTCCGGTTGAATTTCCTGCCGTGCAGCTTCTGAGAGCCCTTTCAATTATTATTACGATTATCAGCCTAGTGGAAGTAATTGGTGTAGACTCAATAGTAGGAGTTACATAAGAATTATTTCCTTATTCCTATTTTTCCTCTACCCTTTTCCCCCGATATTGGCTAAGGACACATGGGTCTTTCAACACTGGCAACCTGGGATTCTGCGTTTTAAGGTAAGCCCCTTTCCTTTGGCTTCTTGAGAGTGATAATAAATATATTAAATTGTTCCATTTTTGTCTTGGTCCAGTTGCTTTTTGTGCTGTGGCCACAAAAAGGATTATTACTATTTGCTCCTGATTTTTGAATTTATTTTATATATTCATTTTTTTTTTCATATAATTATAAATTTTTAATTTCCCATTCTCACAAATTGTTATATACATTCCACTCAATACTTTCATTCAATATATATATATATATTTGTTTTTGCTGTATTTACTGTACCGTATCTATCTGTTTTTTAAATTTATTACAATGATAGTAGTTCATAACTGAAAAATTTAAATCATAGATAAAATTTTGTTTTCATAGATAAGCGGTTTAAAAACATCATACCAGGTACTAATGTGGTAAGAACAGATTGTATTTCTAACAGCGAATTGTTTGACTTATTTAAACAAGCTGAAAAAAATTAGTTGGCTTGGGCCAAAGAAGAAACTTTTAATTTTTTAAAAAGTTTATTCGACTTTTCGGACACTTTTGGTGTCCTTCCTCAGGAAATACCAAACAAAATATATGAATAGCAAGAAAATTGTATGATAAAATTAAAATATATAACAATTAAACAATATTAGAAAGATGATGACTGTTAAGGAAGAATGTAGAGTTATTGTTTGGTTGTAGAGTAAGGTATGCTTGCAAAGTATTGAGAGAAGGGAAAATTTACAAGTTGGGAAATATGAAGAGTGATAGAAATGAAAAACAAATCAATTAGTAATTATAAGAGAAATAAATTAATATAAATAAGCAAGCATACCTTACTCTACAGCAACCAAACAATAACCTCCTCCAACATTTAACTCTCCATTCTTCCTTAACAGGTATCATATCTTTCTAATATTGTTTAATTGTTATATGTTCTAATTTTATCATACACTTTTCTTTATATCCATATATTTTGTTTTGTAGTTCCTGAGGAAAGACACCAAAGGTGTCCAAAACGTAGAAAAGCTTTTAAAAAATAAAAAGTTTCATCTTTTGCCCAGGTCAATAATTAATTTTTTAGCTTGTTTAATTAACAACGTCAAAACATAAATATTGTTTACATTGATATTTTAACTTATTTAGTTCCCAGATACACATTATAGCTTCAAAATTTAAAATATTTTGCTTAAACTTTTCAACCATATTTTTGGCAACTTCAGTGGAGGGATGTAAACCATACAACACATTAATTATGGATTTTGAAATAATTTTGAATCTGTGACGGGTATAGATTACTCATCCTACATCTAAGGAGGAAAAATCCGGTGGCTTTTCCTTGCTACTATCTTTTTTAAGTTTATTCATAAATTTAACCGCTTCAATACGATTTTATGGTGTGAAAAAACTATGCAACTATTTCCGGTGTACTGTTGTGTGGCTTCCATATTCTATCAATAACGCACAGTAAATAAAGTGCGATGAAAGTAGTTTTCGACAAGTCTATGTTATATACATCTATAGATTTTCAGGTATTGGTCAATTTATTTTTGTGTAATTTATTAATTTATTTTGCAACTGTATACAATGTACAACAAGCAGAAGAGATGAGTGCGTATTTGTGTACATACATGTATATAAGTCAATATATATATATATATATATATATGTTGCTTGAGAGATATGAACGACGACCATCCAGTGATGGAAGCCATTAGTTGGCTACTATGGCAAGCTTACACAGCAGTGTAGTGGAATCGTTATTGGATAATCTGATCCCACCGTGATACTACAAGATGTGGTGGAATCGTTTAATGTGATTCCTGAGGTATGTAGTAGATGTCTTGAGAATTAGTTTAGAGATTTTTGGAAGTTAGTGCTCGAAGTATTAACACGGAAATTATAAAAATAGACTGTATTTGAACAATAATTTAAACGTAAAAAATGGTAACTATTAACAAGGAATACTTAGAAATAAATAAAAGATAAATAACTAATAAATTAGAATGATTAAGATAAATGAACTAAGATGCACAATTAAGGTAATAATAAGTATAAATAAAAATTGTATAGGGACGCGTAAACTGCTGCTCGTATATGAAGACGTACTCAAGTATAATCGTATAATCCTCCCCTCTTCCAATGGGGCGAGTTTATATATTAGTGTTGGCCACACTCACACCAAGACATCTGAGTGTTGGCCACACTCACACCAAGACATCTGTCCTAGTGTGCGACCTTGGTTCGTTTGGTGACCACCGATTTAGGTCAGTGGCCAGTCTTAGCGGTGCTTGCTTTGATGTAGGGGTATTTACCCTTGGTTTGTTTGTTTGCCCGCGGCCTTGCTTGAAGTCAGGCAGCTGGCTAGGCCACTAGTTGTAAATTATTCTTTCTTTGTTATTATTGTGAAGGTTTGACATTGCTATGACTTTGCCATGTCATTACAGCAACTACCCTAGGACATCGACGTTATACGTTATGATGGTCGCGAGGCCACCGCCGCTTCAGCCTTCGACTAGGATTTTTGGGCAGGGTTCTGGTGGACATATTCTGAATCAGAGGATTATGGTGACAATTTAGTTTGGAAAGAAATTTTTTTGCAACGAAATTGGGCTAGCTTTGAGATGAATGGAATATTAAGGTCGGAATGGATTGTGTGGTTGGAGACTTGGAAGGGAGCAACAACTACTGTTCTTAGGATCTTAGATTGTAGAGTTTGAAGTCGGTTAAGATTGGATTTTTTTGTAGTGCTGTAGAGTTCTATGCCGTATCTCCAAATTGGGGCTAAAAGAGCAGTGAATAGCATTTTCTTGTTCGTTAGAGTCAGTTTTGAACGTTTGTCAAGTAGTCTTTTTAACATTTTATACCTTAAATTGCAGTCAATTCCTTTCAGCCTGATATGGGGTTCCATATTAGTCGTTTGTCAAGAAATAATCCGAGATATCGTACTTGGTTCGCAATGGGAAGGATAATATTATTAAAGTAAAGAGGAGGAAGAGTTTTTTTGTTTAAGGTGAATACTATGAGTTTGGATTTAAGTTCGTTTGCTTTGATCCTTCCCTGCCCGAGCCAAGGTTCAAGAATGTGAAGATGAGATTGTAGAGCACGAGTTGCCACGACGGGATTGGTATTGGTCAATGAAAAATATTTTAGTTTGTGGTAAACATTTCGATTATATTTCATAATCTTCATCAATACCTGTATACAACAACAAAACATTAAACATATCTGAAAGCCGTCTATTATCATAAATTGTCCTCAAATAACCTGCCAAACTAAGATGTTTCCTTGCACGGTTACTTTAGTAAGTAGTACATTTGCACAACGATAATATACTATGTTAAAAAAAATCTAAAAAAAAAAAATCGGTTAATTTGCAGCTTTCGAGTTGCTGGATTTTTGCCCAAAATCTTAGCGTAAGATGCGAAATAATTTTATATATAAATTGCACTAACAGGAGTAAGAGAAAGTTGTTTGAGTGTTTCCCAACCAGATTTTTCTTTTTTTAAATTGAAGGCCCTAAACATTTTGTAAATGTATGAAAAAAATTTGTTAGTTAAAACTACGCAATTTAGGGAATTTAGGGAACTCTCACACGCGAAGGCGGCTGATTCTAGTCCAGTGCTATCTCTTAGATTTGTTTCTTCCTAGGAGCTTCTACAGCTCACCGTTCGGTGAAGGAGAGTATTGTCTGCAGTGAAAGATCACTGTCTGGAGGGCGGCAGTGTACTGAGAAGGCTCCGGGCGCCAATGACCACATATGTTGACGTGTCTTAAATAAAATAAAAAATCTGGTGTGAAACAATCACACAACTTTCTCTTACTCAAGTTCTCAAACAAATTATAATTGACAAATTTTAGAACTAGCGCACCAAATTTAAGGAAATTCGTCGAAAAACTGAAAAAATTGTTCAGTAAAAAACGCACTTCCGGTTAACTAATTTTCTTGAAACTCGGAATTTTGGCCATTTACCTTGTCGCATATTACTACGTGAATTGTTATAAAAGGGATACTTCCTTTGAGGGGGACTCCCATTTTTACTTATACATACACTTGACTGGCCACACTGTTAGGTTAGTCATCTTTATTTTCTATTAATTTTTATATTAGTTAGATTTATGTCAATGGTGTTTTGATTCAATTTACAACATTTATTAAATGTGAAATTAAATAAGTGTGCTATGCACTTCTTTCGATTATACTCAAGAAGCATGTTGCCTAACTTGTCTAATTCATCAGGCATATTATTCTTAAAGGGAACACACCCTGTTCCGAGTAGTGTAGTCTTGTCTTCCACTCAGTCTGTATGAGTTACAGCATTACGACCCCTGTTGCACTTAGTTAATTTTCGGCTCAACGCCATATTGCTTTTCATCTTTTTAGCACGTTTCTGCAAATTGATGATATCATCTTACAGCCCCAGGCGGCTCCTTTTTTATTGAATCAGCAATCATCTTCTTCACTGTGCCATTAATATTTTCAAGAGGAAATATAGCATTCAATATAGGAACAACGTTGCCCGCTGAAGACTAGGATTTGGGTTATCATCGCCTTTATGTGATATAGTGACAAGAAATAAATGTATAGTTGAATGAATGATAAAAAGGCTAATTCTTATTTCCAGTCCACCTGAATCCCGATTTCCAGCAAGTGGATTATTTACAACTAAATACTCCACATATTTATTTTTAATTAATTTGGTTTGGATGACAGAATTGTATAATCAACTATGGCACTTTAGAGAAAAACATAACCCCTTCTCCCCCTTAAAGTGCCCTTAAACAAACTTTCCCAGAGAAACGTTTCATATAAAAGTTGTACTTCTTTGTATGCGTAGTTTATACACAATGTCTCAAGAAAATCGTCCGATCCTTGTTTGAAAAAATCGCGACAAAGTGAACAAAAAAAATCATTTAGTAAAGTGGTAAAGTAAACGCACTTTCGGTCATCAGATTTTTTTCAAACTCAGAATTTCCACAACACATCTGGTTCTAATTAACATTATTTAGATGACAGAATTGTCTAATAAACTGAAATAGCACTTTAGAGGAAACCATAACCCCATCCTCTCTCCTAAAAGTGCCCTTAAATACATTTTCCTAGAGAAATATTACAAATAATAGTTGTAGCTCTTTGTATGTGCAGTTGATGTTTCAAGTTTCAAGAAAATCTTTCGAGCCATTTTTGAGAAAATCGCAAAAAAGTAAAAAAATTATCTAAGTAAAGTAATACTTCCGGTTGTGGAAGTTTGACGTATAACTTACTGTCAGATCCAAAGGTGTTATTTAAACGGAAATTCAAATTTGAACATTCTACGGTTTTTGCGTTTTTGAGCTATGCTGTTCACATACATACACACACATCCACACCTTAAAACGGATATTTCCGGTGAAAATTCGATATCGAAAATTTGATACGATTATAATACTTCCTCTTACTAAGAGTAAGAGAAAGTAAAAAAAAGTAATAAATTAAAAATATTTGCAGTAAGAGAAATTTGTGTGAGTGTTACATCCAAAATTATTTTCTAATTAAATTCTTTGCTTTCTTTTAAATGTATTGTGTCCATTACTCGATCGGATCTCACTCGATCTAACTACACGGTCGTACATCAAAGTTTATTTTTTATTTTTTTTTTCCCCACTCAAAATTATTATAATTATTGAGAAGTATATAAAAAACCATTATAGTTTCAAATATAAATAATAATTATCTATGTACAACATAATAGTGTCTGCGCGGCAGACACCTATGGAGCGAGGGCGAACGTACGCCAAGAAGTGAAATACAAAAAAATAAAATAAATAAAATTAAAATAAAAATGAGATGCAAAGGAAGAAGCTGCGACTTACCTGGAGAGTGGTGAAGCTGAATGCGCAAGCGGCGAAGCTGCGACGATAGGTGAACGGTCGAGGAAGCTGTGGCGTGTACGTGTATTTGTGTGGGCGTGTGTGTGTGTGGGAAAGAAAGGATCTCAGGTGAAAGGAAGGGAGTGAGAGTGCTCCGTGTAAGCTGATGACGCTGTTGTTGATAACGGCTGGTGGTATTAGAAGAGCCCAGGCGCGGAAGGTGACTGATTCTCCAGAGGTTGGCGAGAAAAGACGCGACTTGTATCTCAAGAAGATAACGAATATTAATTCGTTATCGAAAGGCGCGAATACGGCGAATCAATATAAGGCGAATTTTACACTCACGACTAACTGCTTAGAAAGAAGCGGAAGTACACGTTGCACAGGCGAGAGCTGGACGAACAGTGAAAAAGGTTTTATAGAAAGGAAGGGTTCTGGAGTGTGGGGAAGTAAACGTTAGGCGCGAACAGGAGAGATAAAAGGCGCCGCCATCCCACCACCGAAGAGGGAGGTAAAAAAGGGGTGGGAAGGCGTGGGAAATATGCGGGCGATGAAATTATTTTAAAGGCAAGCGGATTAACGCGTACGCACGCACGGGGGAGTAGGCGCGTAAGAGAGGCAGGCGTGGGAAAATTACCAAGTTAAAATATCGAGGCAGAGTTAATCCCTCAAAGGGAGCCGACCGAACATTATTTATATGATTATTCAGCCAAATTACGTAACTTGTGATTTACATAAGTTTACTTTTATTTAAACTATTTTACAACCTACATACAACATTACATTCCTGAGTAATTTAACAGAAATTAACTTTTTGTTCCTGTTTTTCGTTTTTTTTTTTGTTTTTTTTGTCACCGGGCAACTTGTACACAACTATGTTAAATATTTACACAACAATTCATGCGTAATGATTCCTTTGTGTAAAATAAAACCGTGCTACCGAGAAACTGAATGAGTAATTTATTTTTATTACAGTGTAGTTTTTTTTTCGTAATGCTTAATGTAATATTCTATCTTTACTATGTATGTTTCAAATGTCGTTCTATCTAGAGATAATAGAATGATTTATATGGCAATCTTTGTTAATATGAAAGAATATTATATATTCATTTTGTTATGCTACTAAGTAATATTCTATGCCGGTTTATGGTTACTGCCAGTAGGGAATCAGTTTAGTTGATTACAAAAAATGGATTGACCATTTCCGTTGCAATCTTCTTCCTAGTTGTTGTGGTGGTTGGTTCCGCAGAGCTGGAAAGCATCAGAGACATTTTCCGAGATAGCCTGGTTCATTTTGTGGTCATCGACCGGTTTTGGGCGTTCGCCCATCTTCAGGATGCGTTTGTAGACAGTGTGTTTGTAGCAACGACTGGCACAGAGCAAATTCAGTTTCAAAATATGTTCTTCTACTGAATTCACTCACTGATCTTTTTAATTGTATTTAAAAACTGAACTCTTAAACTAGGTCAAGTGGAGTCAAGAGGTATGGTGATGATACCTGAGTGGGAAAAAGGAACACGTGTTTGGATTGTTAAAGGGGCAAACTTTTCTTAAATAGGAAGCAACTCAGGGGGGGGGGAGGTCTAGTTTTAAACTCTGTTGTTGGAGGGAGATTCACTTTACAAATAACTAAACAAAATGAATTTAAAATTAAATTAAATAAAGATTTAAATTAACATAATTAAAAATTAAACGATTAAAATAATAAAAATTAAAAAAATTCAAAACAAATAAACAACTAAGCAATATTTACATACATGAGCAGGTTGTTTGATGGTACTAAACATATTTTGCATTTCACCCTTCACAATTCAATACACCATCCACGCATGCCTCTATACTTATTTTTTTTTTTATATATATAATTAAGTATTTTATAATTATTATGCATTCCACTCAACATTCACATCATGACATCAACCTCCAACGTCATTCACATATGTATACACTTATGGTGCACTACACACTGATGCACTGATTCTTCCTAGATTTGCTTTAATTTATAAACGAAAAGATTTATGTTAATCTTTCAAATGGCCTCTCTGACGCCATCTACCCTATTTCTACGTCTTCTCGGTCTATGTGTTTCCGTCCGAAACTAGTAAGTTATTTTTGGTTGTCGATTTTTCTTCCATTCTATTTTCAAGGCCTTAACACTGATTTTCTTCAATTATTTTCTGTACTAGATTCACATGTCAAGATTTTTTCCAATTATAAGTTTTTCTGATCTTGTCTCTTCTCTATACTGGAACCTCACATCCATTATAATGGATTTCAGAAAGAGGATAATTTGGTTTGTATAGATAAATAAACTAGAAGTATAAACTACAATCGAAAAGTAGCACAAACTGCCTGGACTTTACACTAAAATATATTAAATGGTAGTGAGAGGTAAAAAGAAAGGTTGATGATGCGTTGTGACTGCCGTATGAACTCTGATGCAAGACTGACGGTAGACTCCCTCCTATGGCTGACACACTGTATTTAAACACTTTCTCCCACTCTAGTCTGGCCTAAACTAGTGAGTGAGACTGACTCTCTCTCTCTCTCTCTTTCAATCTCTGTCTTTCTGGTTTAGAACTCTCTCTTCGGATCCTATTACATTCATACTTTGTTGAATTCCAGGATTTACATAAACAGGTCGAAATTGCAATGAAGTGTTTTTTTTAATGGCAGAAACCTTTCTTATCTTAGAAAATTCACTTTTATTAATGAATCCTTTTTTTTAAGAGCGTTGAAGAAGCTACCAGCAGATTGAATTCTTTCTCTAAACTCTGTGTCTCTGTGTCCGTTTTCAGTAAGATAAGCCCACAAGTATTTAAAAACATTAACTAGTTTTAATCTTTTACCATTAACCCGAATTGGGGTCACGGGTTTTTAAAAGAGGTTTTTTTTTTTTTTTTTAACTAAAGGTATGTTATATTCGAAAACATTTTTTTAAACTTAAAAAAAAACGGTTTTAATGCAAAAATTATATTAAAAAATGAAATCTTTGAAATTTAAAGTAAATTAAAGTGATTCGCTAAAGATTTGTCTCTTAGCGAATATCAGATCTCTTGAGCGCTTTGCTGACAGCATCCACCTCCTTACTGTTCTATTTCTAGCTTGTCGTCTAATATCACTCTGAATTGTTTATCAAGTAACCTTTTACATTTATTTACAAAGTGACAATTACATGAAAAAAACCTATACAGTATTGGCCGAACCGGTTACAACCTTGAAGAGTTAAGCTTTCTGTCAACCACCACCAAGGGCTATAACAAAAACAAAAGAATTGATATGAATCAATGATACGACTCCTTCTTACGACTCTTAATACACTTTTATATAAAATTTCAAATTATGCTTATTTATCCTGACATAAATATTCAGGAGATTATAATGTGATGAAGAAGTGAAAATGGTTTGGTTTAGATAAATAAAGTCGAAATGAATTTAAAAGCAACACTGACTGTCTGGACTTTACACTAAAATATATAGAATGGTAGAGAGAGGTAAAGGTTGATGACTCGTAGTGACTGCTGTATGTGACTCTACTATTATAAGACTTGTATCTCTCTCGTCACTGTATTTAAGCAGTTTCTCCTACCCTAGTCTGAGAGAGTGGTCCCGTCATTTTTGTCTCTCCCTCTCTAAAGATCCTATTACAAGATGGAAGAGGTGACCAGCAAGGTCAACCTAACCAATAGAGGCATTTAGCGAATGATTATATGGTATAGAGCACCAATAATTTTGTACAAACACATTTGAATTTTTATTGGCTCAGAATTCCTTAGAATCCACCTAAAAAGTCAGTTTTCTCAGGCACAAGTTTCAAATAAAAGTGAATGGTATATTTATACATGCAGCAGCTGTATATACATAGCTTAATGAAAGTCGTTGACGCCGTTTTCGAAAAAAAAAGAACTACAAAAAATCTTATAAAACCATTCAATAAAATCGCACCATTGGTTAATAAATTTATGCCCGATACCTTGGTGTCAGATGAAAGGGGGGAGGTAGTACTTAAATGGATGACCAAGTTTGAGGCTTTCAATGATTTTTCCATTTTGAGATATTTTCTTCACAAACATACATCGCTATAAACCATTTTCGCGGTACTCAGGTGAAAAATTAATTTTTGAAATTGACAAATTCCTAATACTTTCTCCTACTATAGGAGTGGGAGAACTCAAAAATCATATTTAAACTCGAATATTTTGAGACTTTCAATAATACAGAAATCTGTATCAACAACTATTAAAGAATGGAAATCTCAAGGAGTTAGTTCAAGCATTTGTTAAAAAAAAAAAAAAACAATCACTATCATCACTCAGCTCTCTGTCAAAGAATGGTTGAATTGCCAACAAGCCAGCCACCAATTTTTTTTTTTTTTTTAGGTGCACAACATCTAAGGTCTTGCGCACCTGATAATCAATAATCATCCTCAATGGCATTACACTAATTGAACATAACATTAGATTATCTATAAATTGAATACCCTTTCATAAATTACTACATTCTTAAAGAACCGGAGGTAGAGTACTAAAATTCATTGATGGCCTAATCCTGAAAAAAACAAAAAAAAACAACTATTTACGTATATTCATACTAATACATTCATACCACCTACATTCATCCTGACCAAACATTCATCCTAATAAGTACATTCACGCCTATAAATATGATCATACTATAAATACAGTCGCACATATATTCAAGCTTACACCTAGTTAAAAAGTTGAGGTGGAGTACTCGATATTCCTCCACCACAGTAATAACCTAACCTAACATATCCTAAATTAAAATCCTATCTATTTACAATAAAACTTCACATTCACACGACAATCATTCACATGTGTCAGGGTGCCAATCCGCTCCAAAGTACAGTGGCTCCCTAAGATAAGCTGGGAAGACGTCCCCGGAAGACTAGAAGTTTGTCACACCTGCCACGGGATTCCTCCCCCCCCCACACTTCATTCCCACACACATATAGAAACATTCTTACTATCTTCTAAATCTATCATTAACTATTTACATAAGAAATTATATTCGAATCTAGTATAGGGTCATATAAGGGTGAATATATTTATATTTTTTAGAAACTGGAGTGTTCTCCCTACACATTCTTCTCTATCCTCCAGTATTTCTTTCATACTATTACTATTGTATTATCTTTAGCGGATGAATATTTCAAAAATTCCATGAAAATGTGTTGGACTGTTAATTGTACATTTCAAGTCTCACAGTTAGGAGGTCGTTCCCCTCTAAAAATATAACCGTGAGTTAGCATTGTGTGGCCAACTGTCAGGCTTGCCAATACGTGCACCAAATTAACTAACCAAATCGACCTTAGAACAGCATCAGTACCAGCTATCATCCCACCGCTCTTCAAGCCAACAATTTTTATATCATCATCACTCGTCGTTCGGTCACCCAAACACTCTCATACAATCTTTTCACCACCTCACGCTATATATATATATATAAATGATATATAAAAGTGTCATTAAGGAATTTTGTGGTTTTTTTTTGTTTTTTTTTTCAATAAAATCTTAACTATTATTATTTTCTAGAATATTTTACAATTTTTAATGAATCAAAATTTCTATGCTGAATAATCGCTATTAGCCGATCCATTGTTTTTTTTTTTTTTTTTTTTTTTTTACAAAACTAACCAATTTAATTAATATTTATTTTATTTTTCGTGAATTTTAATTTCATTTTTCCCACTTTTTATTTTTTCTTACTCCTAGTAAGAGGAAGTATTGTAATCGTGTCAAATTTTCGATATCGAGTTTTCACCGGAAATATCCATTTTGAGGTTTCCTGAGTCCAAAAAAGGGGATTTTAGCAAACGGTCTGTGTATGTATGTCTATGGTATGTGTAAGAACAGCATAGCCCAAAAACGAAAAATCGTAGAAAGTTGAAACTTGATATTCCGTTTAGGGATTACCGTGGAATCTGACTGTGCGTTATCTGTCAAAATTCCTCTACCGGAAGTACCACTTTACTAGTTAATTTTTTTACTTTTTTGTGTATTTCTCAAAAATGGCTCCGACAATTTTCTTTAAACTTGTAACATCAACTACATATACAAGGAGCTACAACTTTTATTTGAAACATTTCTCTGGGAAAATTCATTTAAGGGCACTTTTGGGGGATAGATAGAGTTAGGTTAACCTCTAAACTGCTAATTCAGTTTATTACACAATTCGGTCATTTAAATAATGCTAATTAGAATTAAATATGTTGTTCAAATTCTGAGTTTAAAAAAAAATCGGATAACCGGAAGTGCTTTTGTTTAAACATTTTACTAAATGATTTTTTTCACTTATTCGCGATTTTCTCAAAAATGGCTACGACGATTTTCTTGAAAGGTCCTACATAAACTAAACATACAAAGATCTACAACTTTTATTTACAACATTTTTCTGGGAAAATTCATTTAAGGGCACTTTTAGGGGAGAGATATGGTTACAGTTTCCTCTAAAGTGGTATCATAGTTGATATACAATTCTATTATCCAAATAAAAATGAATTAGGAAAATAAATAGATGGCCAAAATTTCCAAGTTTTAAGAAAATTAGTAAGCCGATGTGCGCTTTTTATTGAACAGTGTTTTTTCCATGTTTCGACGAATTTCATTAAATTTGGTACACAAACTCTAAAATTTGTCAATTATAATTTTGAGAACTGGAGTAAGAGAAAGTTGTGTGAGTGTTTTACACCAGATTTTTTTTTTGTATAATCATTTTTTTTTTTTATTATTAAGGAAAAAAATGACAAGTAATAAATTAGAAGTTGATGATGGTATATAAAACTTTATTGAATGGATTTTGTACCTAAAATTTTAAGCTAAGATTATATAGTCTTGATAAGTTTTCATATTAAAGTGTTCTTGACTATATATATATATATGTCTTATAAACACAATGTACGTGATATTATCAAACAAAGTTTAACAATATCACACTAGAAATATGTATGTATGAACATACTATACAAAAGGTATTTTTTGTAATTAGAAACTTTTATATATATATATAATCATATTAAACGTAATATATTAACTTCATAATATAAATATAATTAAACCTTTTATTCAAATTTTAACTACATTTGTGGTACTTGAAAACTGTTAACCCTAATATATCAAACCAACATGTCCTACATAAATATCCGACAATCATACTATCTCAAGTCCACACACACACGCTATTAAAAAAAAAAAAAAAAAAAAAAAAAAAAAATCTGGTGTGCACACTCCAACACCTTTTCTCTTACGTTTTTTTAACAATCATATATAGAAAATGACATATTAGTGTTATTCGAATTTTACATCTTTGTCCCAAAATATAGACGTGCATGGGGGCACAAGTACCAATTTATACTAATTTTGGCAGATAGAGTTGTGATGAATAAATACACTGGCGGTCAAAAAAACCCGCGCACTTTGAATTTCTTTTTGTCGTTATTTCTTGTCCAACAAAAGAAAATTTGTAATTTTTTTTTACCTATTAATTTGGCCATGGGCAAATTAAGGGAAAGTGGTATCAGATGGGTTTGGTAAGTGATGGTTGCTGTCGTTGCGGTGAATTAGAGACCGCCGAACATATTATTTTTGAGTGCATCTGTTATGAGGATCTCAGGGCAAAATTATGGAGTGCAATAGGCTACCATGTTTGCATTGATAATGATACACTAACCCTGTTGCTGGAAAATATTAGTGCATACGATGCCTTTAAACAGTTTGCAGAAGAGGCTCTAAGACGCGGTACACTGTGGGGTGATTTTCGAGGATAGGCGGAGTGAAAGTGGGAATATTAGTAATTTATTGGATGACTGTGGATTGAATGACATAGATTGGGTAGTTGTCGAGTTTTTAGCGGGCCTCTCAGGAATATCGAGTACTGAGAGGTCAATTAGGATAGGAATTTGGTCTGCATGCGTGAAGTATGAATGTATTTATTGTTTGAATGAGTATGAATGCGATGCAGTTTGTTAGGTTGTTAGCTTGTTCTGCAAAGGTAGCATAAATTCTTTATAATTTAGGAAAGGTACTTTGTTGTGCCCTTCCCTCATATATTCTTGCTTGGGAATTATTCTGTTTCGGGATCATTGGGGATGAAGTGTAATCATTGGGCTGTTATGAGCGAGAGCTCGGGAACGGCCCATACGGTGTGCGCGTAAAAAAAAAAAAAAAAAAAAAAAACAAAAATTATAGTCCGATATATTCTGTTTGTAGGATACCACAAATAAAGGGAAAAACAATAAAACTTCATTAAAAAAAAAAAAGGTATAATGTAAAATAAATCAAATGAACATTTGTAAACAACACTATTAAACAAAAAATAAACACCTCTATATATTTTTTTAATTAATGAAATTTGAGTCTCTAGTAACGAGTGTGGCCTCCCCTTGCTTGTATAACGGCCTGTACTCTTGCAGGCATACTGCGAATAAGGTTGGCTACCCGATCTTGAGGAATTTGATCCCATTGATACCAAGGCAGTCCTCAGCTCTTGGAGGTCATATGGAGGGTTCTGTTGTCGACGGATGGACGTCCCAAGCTGGTCCCAAAGATGCTCAATAGGATTGAGGTCGGGGCTGCGAGCTGGCCACTCCAGGTGCGGACACCAACCTCATCCAGGTAGTCCCGCACAACATTTGCAATGTGCGGCCGGGCATTAACCTACATAAAAAGGAAAAGGGGGCCAATAAACGAGCCAAAAGGTATCACATATTCCTCGAGGATGTCGGTGATGTACGTGTGTGCATTGAGCGTCGGCCATCGGAACACATGGAGGTCTGTCCTTGCCTCTAAACATATTCCACCCCAAACCATCACCGAACCTCCTCCAAACTGCACTCTTCCCGCTATATTGTTCTGAGCATATCGTTCACCTGGTCTTCTCCACACTCGAACTCGTCCATCTGCACCGTATAGGCTATATCTGGACTCGTCAGAAAACAGAACAGATGCCCAATCACCTTGAGTCCAGGCGGCATGTTCTCTACAAAAGTGGAGGCGAGCTGCTCGGTGTGCTGCAGTGAGTAGAGGGCCGGAAGCGGGGACCCTAGCATGCATGTTAAGTTCAGCAAGCTTTCTCCGTACTGTTCGCGGGCTGACATCTGTACCCGAACGACACGCAGTCGGTGAGAGGTCTCAACAGATGTCTGGAAGCGGTTTCTGAGGGTCTGCATAACAACGAAGCGATCATCAGCTGGACCTGTCGCTCTTGGACGTCCTGATCCCGGCCTCCCAGTGTAGCTTCCTGTCTCCCGGTATCTCTGGACTGCCCGCCGAACCGTTATTTCAGGCAGCTCGAGAACTCTGGCCACGTATCGCTGGCTTCGGCCGTCCTCAACCAAAGCAATAATCCGAGCGACTACCACGGCATCCAAAACCATTTTATTTTCTTAAAAACATTGTTTTTCAAGAAAAAAAAAAAACACTAACGAAAATTCAATACGACTGAATATGTAACTGGAGACAAACTGATAAAGTTCATAATTTATTTATCGTTAATCCTAGAGAGAATTATGAAGTTTTCCCCAAAAGGATTAAAGCATAGTAATGCCCTTTGACCTGTCATATACCTGTAATTGCTTCAGGCTCAAAAATATTGCTTTAATCTGCACTTTTTACGTAAAATTCAAGGTGCGCCGGTTTTTTTGACCGCCAATGTAGTATTGCTCAATACAGCGCTCTAAAAAACATTGAATCAACTAAACATAAAATTTTTGAAATTAACGCCATTGTAATGTAATTGGTGAGGATGTGTGCTATCTTATAGGGGCAGCTGGACACAGGGGCATGATTTTTTGTGTCAATGTGGTGAGTGACTCCAGAAAATTTTGTTTGAAAATTATTGTCGTGTGTGAAGGCGTCATGAAAAGGAGTGAGGGCATGTAGAACTTGTTGTTGTTGTTGAGAAGAGAGATGCGTTAATTTGTTGAGAAGTTCTTGTTGAAATAGAGCGATTTCGTTTGTGATAGTTTGAGTGGCAGATTGTACTGCGTTTATGGTGTGAGTCTGTAACATCAACTTTAGTGTGGTCAGCGTGTTTTTCTTAATGAGTATGACGGGGTGAGCCCAGTTGGATTTACTTTCCTCTATTATACCTCTATCAAGATTGTCTTGCATGAGGGCCTTGAGGATGGGAGCCGATTTCGTAAGGAAAAAACACCCCTAGTCCTCTTGCAACAGATGACTAATATTCAGTCCTCGCCCACTGAGTCTCCTGAAACATTCGCGGATTGGATATGTGAATTCATAGTTTCGCAATTAAAAGGCAATTTCCAATTAATACTAGGTAGAGATGTCCTTTCATTAAATAGGGCAATTATTAATTTGCGCACACGTACTCTAACGCTCAATAAATTCAACATTCCATTTTCAAATAGTGCTCAAACGCACCAAATCAATTCGATTCAACAGCTACCTTTACCCAAAACCCTGCAGCTTCGCCACAAAATTATAGTGCCACCTCGCGCACACATAATACAAACACATACACTATATACAAAAATTCCTCTCGACACACAAATTCTGCTTACACAACACAATTCCTTACCTACGTGTCTCTACATGCCCAATTCTATCGTACATATTGCTAACAACACATGCACCATCAACCTTATAAACACTACCTCACACGAAATTGCTATTCAAAAACACTTTCCAATCGCTCATATCGAATACGATTTTGAAACAGACTTACAGACTCGTTCTAGCTACCAAAGTGAAAACATCAGAGCCATATCAAATTTTAAGAGTTTATTCCAATTAATTTATAAGCATTATTGTTGTTAACTTAATTTCTCTTAGAGAATATATTGTTTTAAACTACCAGTGTGTTCTTAATTATTCTTGCATTCTATCTCAAGCAAACATACAAGTCCTTTTCGCTAAAACGCTACGCCACAAGCTACCTATACACACATCCACACCATTACATTACACCATCAATGCTGCTGCACAAATATCAATAATTTTTTTTGTTTTCTATAAAGTTAGCAATACTAAGTTTAAAAGAAAACCGTTATAGTCGATTTCGGAAAAATTCTAAAAAATTCAAAAACCTACGTATTCTATAAAGACCGCATTTTCAGTGTTAACCAAATTTTTTCAAATTTGGCATTTCTATCAATGCTTCCCCCAATGTGCATAAATATTAAGTAGGTGGTCAATATATTATAATGAAATTGTACTTTAGAGGAAAGCGTAACGCTATTGTTCCCTCAGAACCCCTAACAAGATATTTTTCGTTGTTGTGGTTGGTTCCGCAGAGCTAGAAAGCATCAGAGACATTTTCCGTGGTATCGACCAGTTTCGGGCGTTCGCCCATCTTCAGGACAACACAGACTTGCACAGAGCAAAGTTAGTTTTCACACTTACAATTTGGAAAATGTGTGTGAAGAA
Source organism: Triatoma infestans (assembly GCA_011037195.1). Taxonomy (NCBI): domain Eukaryota; kingdom Metazoa; phylum Arthropoda; class Insecta; order Hemiptera; family Reduviidae; genus Triatoma; species Triatoma infestans. The sequence continues at coordinate 30,959 of JAAEAF010006920.1, forward strand.
ATTTTTCCTATGTTACAAATATATAAGTGATAGATATTTATATGGGTAAAATATTAAATGAAGTTTAAATAGAATATAGAAAATCGTTGGGGCTTGTTTTATTTTAAGAAAATTACAGAAACCCGGAAAAGAAAAAAAAAATCAGGTGTGAAACACTCACACAACTTTCTCTTACTCTAGTTCTCAAAAATTATAATTGACAAATTTTATAGTTTGTGTAACAAATTTTAATGAAATTCGTCGGAAACTAAAAAAAAAAAAACGGTTCATTAAAAGCGCACTTCCGGGTTACTGGTTTTCTTGAAACTCGGAATTTTGGCCATCTATTTAATTCTAATTAATTTTGTTTAGGTGATAGAATTGTATAATCAACTATGATAGCACATTAGAGAAAAAACATAACCCCACCCGCTAACCTAAATGTATCCCCATCCTTGTATGTGTAGTTTATATACGATGTTTCAAGAAAATCGTCGGAGCTATTTCTGAGAAAATCGCGAAAATGTGGAAAAAAATCATATTTACTAAAATGTACAGTAAACGCACTTCCGGTCATCCGATTTTTGTGATACTCTGAATAACAACCACTTCTTTAATCCTAATTAATATTATTTAGATGATAGAGTTATATAGTGAACTAAAATAGCACTTTAGACGTAAACCTAACCCCACCACCCCGCGAAACTGCCCTTAAATGAATTTTCCCAGAGAAATATTTCAAACATAAGTTGTAGCATTTTAAGTTTTTAGTTGATATACCAAGTTTGAAGAAAATCGTCGGAGCCATTTTTGAGAAAATCGCAAAAAAGTAAAAACAAAAAAAAAGAACTATTAAAGTGATACTTCCGGTTGAGGAATTTTGCCATACCACTGTGATACTTAAACAGTAATATCAGTGTGAACTTCTATCGATTTTTTTCGTTTTGAGCTGTGCTGTTCACATACATACACACAACACACACACACACACACAGACCGTTTTCTGAAACCACTTTTTTGGACTCCGGGAACTCAAACGGATATTTCCGTGCAAACCTCTTTTTTTTTTTTTTGTTTTTTTTCCCAATCTTTATTCATGCTACAATCAGCGCGATAGCGCTATAAGTAACAATCATACAAAGAACATACATTACAAATGAGTGGAGAAGCTACCCAATGGTAACACTCCAAAACTATAAAGACTCACTATTCACTCTCTTCACTTGAGAGGAGATCACGAGGCCATTGTCTTTTAAGACGTCTAGGAGGGTTATTAGGAAGTGTTCGGGAAGACAGGTGCTGAATTAAAGGGTTTGTGTGAGTCTGTAGGTTAATATGGAATTTCCTGTAACGGGTTTGGGCGACTTGAGCAATGAACGGTATATTAAGATCAGTATGTATGGTTCGGTTGGAGACATAAAAAGGAGCGTTCACAATGTTACGGAGGATTCTGGACTGTAGGGATTGGAGTCTTTGGAGATTTGAGCGTTTGGTTGAACCCCATAGTTCTATTCCGTTTGCCCAGATAGGCTTTAAAATAGATGTATAAATTAGTCTTTTGTTGTCTAGGGAGAGTTTAGATCTGTTGTCCAGTAGTCTTTTAAGTTGTCGAAAGCGTCTGTTTAGTTCTAGTCTTTTCAGTCTTGTATGAGGATTCCATGTAAGTCTTCGGTCTAAGTAAAGCCCAAGATAGCGAGCAACGTTGACCACTGGTAAGGGAATTAAGTTGTAGTAGACTGGGGGAAGAGTAATGCGACGTAGAGTGAAGGTAATGTTTTGGGACTTATTTTCATTAAGTTTAATGACCCATTTTTTGAACCAATTTTCTAGGGAGGAGAGGTGGGTTTGTAGATTTCTATGGGCTGTTACGGGATCATTATTGGAAGACAGGATAGCAGTATCATCCGCATAGGTGAGAAGGATGGTATCAGGATGTGTTGGGATGTCTGCAGTGTATACTGAATAAAGGATAGGACCTGGAATGCTGCCTTGCGGCACTCCAGCTTCGATATGATTAAAAGGAGAGAAAGATGATCCGATTTGTACTTGAAAATACCTATCGGATAAGTAAGATTTTAGGATAAGATAATAAGTGGCTGGAAGGATGCCCTTAAGTTTCCAGAGCAGCCCAGGGTGCCATACTCGATCGAAGGCCTGCTTCACATCAAGGAAAGCCCCCGAACAGCGCTCCTTCTTCTCAAGGGAGGATGCAATGGTGTCTACAACGCGGTGAGTTTGTTGTATGGTAGAATGGTGGCGTCTAAATCCAAACTGATGGTCTGGGATAACATTGGAAACTTCAAGGATTGGTAGGATATGTTTAAGGATGAGTTTTTCAAATATTTTGGCTAGGACAGAGAGTAAGCTAATAGGACGGTAGGATGAGGGGAGGTGTTGAGGTTTTTTGGGTTTTAGAATGGGACGAATAATAGAGAACTTCCACAGAATAGGGAAATAGGTGGTTCGGAGAATCGCGTCGTATATGGAAGTGAGGAAGACCAAGGCTTTTTTGGGAAGATTTCGAAGAATGGTTGGGGTTATAAGATCATATCCGGGAGTTTTCTTTGGGGAGAGACGTTTTATAGCATATTGAACATCTGACGGAGAAAATGGCTTAGGTGGGAGGGAGAGTGGAAGGGGGAAGTCCAGGTCTTCTAGGAGAGATTCTTGGAACTGGGAATCAATCATGTCAGAGTGAGGAGTGAAAACAGTGGATAGATAAGAGGCAAACAGGGAAGCTTTATCCACGTCGGATGCAGCCCATGAGGCGTCATCTCGGCGAAGTGGGGACGATATGGATTTATAAGAAAGTATTCTCTTTGTTGCGGCCCAAAGAGATTTGTCTTCTGTAGTTAAACCTAATGTGTATTCTTGAAAGCGTTCGTTTCGGAGTTGTTTAAGTTCAGTTCTAAGTAAGTGAGTCAGTCTATTGTAGATTCGCTTATCAGAGGGATATCGCGAACGCTGCCATTTAGCTCTTGCGCGTCGCTTTTCCGTGATAAGTTTCCGAATGTATAATGGAATGTTAGTCTTGTGAGTACGTTCTATTCTCCTGTGAGTTGTGGACTGCTGGATGGAGTTTTGTATTAATGTGGTGAAGTGTTGTACTGCGTTGTCTATGTCTTCTTTTGTCTTAAGTGATGTATGTAAATTTATTGCGTTGTCTAATTTCGATTGAAATTGTTTCCAGTTGACTGAGCCACAAATGAGAGACGGTTTAGGAGTACTGAGAAAGGGATTCGTATCAAGAGTAATTAGGACGGGACTGTGGTCTGAGGAGAGTTCGGTTAGTGTGAAGATTTGGAAATAATGGGAAATGCGGGAGATAATGAAGAAATCGAGAATATCTGGAAGTTTGGATAGGGATGTAGGCCAATAGGTTGGTTGATCAGGTGAGATGCTGGTGTAATATTTGGAAAGGATAACGTTTAAGAGTGTCTGACCTCGTGGATTTGTTGTTCGACACCCCCATTGTTGATGTTTTGCGTTGTAGTCACCACCAGAGAGGAACCTAGGACCGAGGGTATTAAAAAAGGATATAAATTGATCATGGGATATAGATTTGTTGGGAGGGCAGCAAACAGCTGCTAGACTAAAATTATAGGGATGGGAAGTTAAGGAAACTGTAGAGGATTGGAGGTAGTCAGTAGATGTTGAAGGAAGACTATGGTGTGATAAGGTATTGCGAATCAAGATTGCCGCGCCACCGTGGGCTGTATCATCAGGGTGATCAGCTCTGTAAGTTTTGTAATCAGTAATGTAAAAGTGTGACCTGCTTGTAAAATGTGTCTCAGTGAGTAAAGCTATGTCAATTCGTCTGTCATGTAGTAAAGAGTCAAGTTCGTCTTTATGGGAGTTCAACCCATTGGCATTCCAAAGAAGGATGGTTAAAGAATGTTGAGTTAGAGAAATCATGGCGTAAGGCGAGGAAGTAGTTGGCTTATTAACATGTTTAATAGGTTGACAAGAGGAGTAAGGAGGGATTCAAATCTTTGAAAGAATGAGTTTATTATAGCTGTTATATCAGGCTGCATTACTGAAGGTTCTGTAGGAAGTGGGTCTGGATTAGAAGGATAAGACTTCGTGATCTCCGAATATGGGATCCTCCTAGCGGCTGGCTGGTTGGCACGATGCTGCAGTGATTGTGGTTGCTGCTGTGGTTGTGTTTGTTGTTTTGGTTGTGGCTGTATCTGTTGTTGAGGACGCTGGCGAGCTGGCTGCGGGAGTGAAGGAAAATCTCTTTCTGCAGTTAGTTGAGGGGGCTGAGAACGAGCGTTTGAGGCTGATAACTGACCTCGGGCCACTTCTCTTTCACGACGAAACCTTTGTAGATTTTTGTGAACTTCACAGCCACGAAAGCTAGATGAGTGAGGGCCAGAGCAGAGAGCGCATGTGGGAAGTGTGTCAGGTGGTTTGGTGCACTGTTCCCAGATATGAGGCCCTGCACATTTAACGCATCTCGGCGCAAGGTGGCAGTACGCCCGCGTGTGCCCATATAGTTGGCATCTCTTGCACTGAGTTATTTCTTTAGTTCTATAGGGTTCTTCTACCCTTACTACAGTGTTTAGAAGTTTAGTGAGATTGAAAATAGATTTATTGTTATTATCTGGCTCCAAGTCAACGTAAAATAGAGGTAATGGATTTTTTTCGACGGGATGATGAATATTCATAACATTTCTTACGTTGAAACCTTTTCGTTGCAATTCTTCTTTTATCTCTTCTGGAGGTACCGTGTGATGTAGGTGACGAAGAACCACTCTGAATGCCTTATCTTTTTTTAGCTGATAAGTATGATATTCAATTTTTTTATCATTTAAGTAATGGACAACAGTCCTATATGCGTCTATTGTATTAGTTGATAGCAATATGTTTTCTAACCGTGATTTACACGAATAATTGTTATTTCCAATTAAATTACTAACGTCGTTATTGAAACCCATGAAATTGCTGATTTTATAGACATATATAGGGGGTGGCTTATGATCAGTAGTTGAATCGCTAACCTCAGGTAATACGCTAAATTTATTGTGGGATGCGAAATCCGACACATACTGTACATTTTGTGACTGTTGTTGATGTTGTTTTCGTGACTGTTGTTGATGATGTTGTTTTTGCGCCTGCTGTTGTTGCTGAAATTCAGTTATTGGTTCTTGATGAGAAGTGGAGGCCTGAGATAGGTTTATACTTCTCTGGCGAGTTAATGGTGGAGAAGAGACAAGAGCACTTTTCTTGCCTCGCTTTTTTAATTTACCTTTTTTAGGAGATAGGCTGGCCATCTCCGAAGATCTTTTTGTTTCATTTACTGAGGACGTAGTCGATTCGTCCCCTGAGGTAGAAGCTCCCCCCATATCGGTTTCGCTTAAACCCATGGCTTAAGCTAGCCGAGGGGTAATATATGTTGTTTTAATAAATGTCCTCTAAAATTAATAGTAACTTTCTTTACTGAATATCTTTACCAAATAATTAAAAGTAAAATTGAATATATATTACAAATTGATATTGGAGAAAAGGAAGTTGTATTTAAAACCAGAAAAAAAAATATAATAAAGATAAGCAAAGAAGCACTGTGAAAACTCGATATCGAAACTTTGACACAATTACATACTGTCCTCTTACTAGGAGTAAGAGAAAGTAAAAAAAAAAAAACATTCATTAAAGACACTTCCGGTTGATAGATTTTACCCGAAATCTTCGTGTATTATATGGTGGTAGTAGCTAAATGGAATACTAAGTTTTGAGCTCCCTCACACACATACACACACACACACACACACACATAAAAAAAATCTGGTGTGAAACACTCACACAACTTTCTCTTACTCCTGTTCTCAAAATTATAATTGACAAATGTTATAGTTTGTGTACCAAATATAACGAAATTCGTCGAAAACTGAAAAAGCTGTTCAGTATAAGCGCACTTCCCGCTTACAATTTTTTTTGAAACTCGGAATTTTAGCCATTTATTTATTTCTAATTAATTTTGTAATCAACTATGATACCACTTTAGGGGAAGCTGCAACCCCACCCCTCCCCTAAAACTGCCCTTTAATGAATTTTTCCAGAGAATGTCTTAAATAAAAGATGTAGATCTTTGCATTTTTATTTTGTATACGAAGTTTCAAGAAAATCGTCGGAGCCATTTTTGAGAAAATCGCGAAAAAAATGAAAGAATCATTTAGTAAAGTGTCAAAACAAACGCACTTCCGATTATCCGATTTTTTTCAAACTCGGAATTTCAACAACATATTTAATCTAATATCATTATTTATATGACATACTTGTCTAATAAACTACTGAAATAGCATTTTAAGATGAAAACCTAACCCCCTCCCCCCTCCATAAGTGCCCTTAAATGATTTTCCTGAGACATGTTTTTCAAATAAAAGTATAGCTCTTGTATGTTATTGATATACCAATTTTAAAAGAAAAACGTCCGGAGCCTTGTTTGATAAATCGCAAAAACGTTACAAAACACAGTCGTAAGTGTAGCGTCAGGTTGAGAATTTTTGACGATAAGCGTACCGGCCGATCCCTTGGTATACCTAACGTAATATCAAGTTGACTTCGACGATTTTTTCGTTTTTTGAGCTATTGCTGTTCACATAGCATACACACAACACCACCCACAACCTTTTCTAAAAACCACTTTTTTGGACTCAGGGGACCTCAAAACGGATATTTCCGGTGCAAACTCAGTATCGAAAATTTGACACGATTACAATACTTCCTCTTACTAGGAGTAAGAGCAAGTAAAAAAACAATTTCGGGGATCCCAGAAACATGTAGTTCCGGTGAAAAACTTAATTTCGTAAATCAAGCACGATCGCAATACATCCTGTTCTTAAAATGAATAGGTCATAATAAAAAAAAGTGGGAAAACAGTGGATATGCTCTTTGGTTGATCCTTGTTAACCCATGTCATTGAAGAGAAATGAGACAGTAGTATGTTTTAGAATGGCAACGCACGCACGATAACCAACAAAAGAACATGTATACGGTTGAAAATGGATGCCTTTCACTTAAGTCAACGTGCCCTTGGACTAACTGTCACCAATGAGAGACACACTAAATAACTAAATAAATAGCTGCAGAATGGTATGGGTATTCGAGAAAACCAAATGATATACCATTATTTGTAAAATAAACGAAAAATACTACGGCACCATTCAGTTTTTTTTTTTTTTTCTTTTTTCTTCTTTTCTTGACTTTTTGAATTTTTAACAATTATTTTTCAATTCATAAATCACTTTTTGAGAAATAATTATTTTCAATCAAGTATTTTCCATTATAATAAAAAAGTCTTATTAGATAAATTAATGTGAAAAATGAGATTCTGTTGAAATTAAATTGGTATTTTGTTTGTGTTTCTTTAATATCAATTTCAAATATACGTATGTATATTTTCCACCTAGAGCAGCTGTAAATTAATTTTCAAATTATGTGTTGTAGAATGAAAATTGCAAACAATATAGGAATAGCCAAAATTCCCATATTAAAAAAGTTAATTAATTTTAAAACAGAAAATGCACATTTAAAATTTGTATTATACCAAATTTAAAAATAATATATAAAAATAAATAAAGTGTGCGCGTTAGCTTCCTAAAACAAAATATTTTGGTGTGAAGTACACATTATATGACTTTTTTCTTACGTCAATATTAATACAATTTGGGGGCGGGTGTTGGTGTATTGGTTATGAGCATGGACTTGTAAGTGGGAGGACCCCAGTTCGAGTCCAGCGTATACCTAAATTTTATATTTGTTTAAAAAATGTTAATAGTAAAGTAGGTGCTTCCGCCCCCGTCCACAACCTAATTTGGTAGTTGGACGTTAAGCCCGCCTGAATAAATAGGCATTACTTTACTTTACTTTAATACAATTTGTTGTGATTCGTATCACGGAAACGATTTCCCGAAGATTAACAGGAGCTATAGCGAAAATAAATAAGTATTGCTCAAAGTGGCAAATAAAAATAAATACCTACAGATAAAACAGAAACAATACTATTTACAAAAAAAAGGCCAAGTCTTTGTAGAAAGGACAAATTTGGTAAGAAAAGATTCCTTAGAAGACCTCCGTGAAATATATGGGTGTCGCTCTGGATAATAAGCTTACTTTGGGAGCGCATGTTAAAGAACAAGTTAGGCCAGGGTAAACTGGCGATTAGGGAATTATTTCCATTGCTATAGGGACTCAAAACTCTTTAGCCGAAACAAGCTCTTAATTTATAAAATGGTGGTTAGACTTATGTTAATTTCTGCTGGCACAGCCTGGAATTTAACCTCCTACTCTAAACTAAAATCGCTTCAATTAATTTAAAATACATTTTGAAGATTTGTTAATGATTCCCCTCGTTACACAAAAATAGCCATATTGTACTCACTTACCAATATAGAACCGATAATAGAATTTATAATCAAAATTGCAACCATCTTTTATGAAAAATTATCGCTCAGGAATTATGTGAAATATAGTCAATTACAGTAGTGACCAAACATTTAAACATAAAAGAGTAAGAGCAGGCATTGACTAAGTCATTAATTCTGTTATGACCAATAAAAATCTGGTGTGAAACACTCTCACAACTTTCTCTTACTCCAGTTCTCAAAATTATAATTGACAAATTTTATAGTTTGTGAACCAACTATAATGAAATTCATCGAAAACTGAAAAAAAAAACTGTTCAGTAACTGCGCACTTCCGGTTTACTAATTTTCTTGAAACTTGGAATTTTGGCCATCTATTTATTTCTAATTAATTTTGTTTGGATGATAGAATTGTACGTATAATCAATCATGATAGCACTTTAGAGAAAAACATAACCCCTCCCCACCAGCAAAATTGCCCTTAAATGAATTTTCCCAGAGAAATATTTTAAATAAAAGTTGCAGATCATTATATGTTTAGTTTATATACGATGTTTCAAGAAAATCGTCGGAGGCATTGTTGAGAAAATCGCGAAAAATTGAAAAAAATCATTTATTAAATTAGTAATGTAAACGCACTTCCGGTTATCCGATTTTTTTTTAAACTCGGAATTTCAACAACATATTCAATTTCAATTAACATTATTTAGATGATATAATTGTTTAATAAACTGAAATAGCACTTTAGATGAAAATCTAACCCCACCTCTCCACCATAACTGCCCTTAAATAAATTTTTCTAGATAAACTTTTCAAATAAAAGTTGTAGCTCTTTGTATGTGTAGTTTATATACCTTGTTTAAAGAAAATCGTTGGAGCCATTTTTTGAGAAAAACGCAAAAAAGTAATAAAGCCAACAAATAAAGTGGTACTTCCGGTTGAGGAATTTTGACAGATGACCCACTGTAAGATGACGTGGTGATACCTAAACGGAATATCAAGTTACAACTCCGATGGTTTTTTTGTTTTTGAGCTATGCTGTTCATATTCTCTCTCTCTCTCTCTCTCACACACACACACACACACACACACACACACACAGGCCATTTGCTAAAAACCACTTTTTTCGGATTCGGGGGACCTCAAAACGGATATTTCCGGGTGAAAACTCGATATAGAAAATTTGACACGATTACAATACTTCCTCTTACTGAGGAGTAA
>JAAEAF010006921.1:0-20151 GCA_011037195.1 Triatoma infestans
GTTATAATTGACGAAACCTGTTCTAACAGTAATTCTTACTAGATGTTAGGTGACTTCAAGATATAATGAGTGGGAGAAAATATAAACTTTATATGAAGGACTTTTATTTAGAAAAGCACAGTGTCCAACCTCTTTGAAATGAATTTTCCCAGAAAAATGTTTCAAATAAATGTTACAGCTCTTTTGTATGTGTAGATATTATAATAAGTTTAAAGAAGAGCCATTTTTGAGAAATGTACTTTCGGTTGACCAATTTTTGCTCAAAACCTTATTGTCAGGTCTCCTGGTGGAACTTGTATATATATACACGTACACAAACAAACACACAGACCAATTTCTACAAAAAATACCGGAAGTTTGTGTACAATCACAATACTTCCTCTCAGTAAGAAAAAGTAAAAATTATTTTAGCGAATGGTTTGCAGAATTGTGTGTAAACAGCTTCGTTGAAATTTCTCAACCGGAAGTATGACTTCATTGAACTTTTCCTAAATCCCCCCCCCCCCAAAAAGCAATTTTCTGGATTTTTTCAATTTTGAAAAGATACAAACATTTATGGGTGTAGATTGTAAACGAAATTTAAAGAAAACTGTAGGAGCCTTTCTTTAAAAAAAAGAAAGAAGAAAACTGCATAGTATTGAAGGAAAAGAAAAAGCATTTGGTAAAGTCACACTTGTGGTTCGATATTTCATTTTGACATGTTTGGTTCGCTTCCACGCGCACACAGACGTATACTAATATTGTTCGTTAAAAACTTTTATTTGTTGTATCCAGAGGACTCTTAAACATGTATTTCCGACGAAAACTCAATTTCGTAAATTTGCCACGATCATAATACTGTCTCTCTCTCTCTCTCTCTCTCTCCATTATAGCGGTAAGCGGAAGTTAAAACTTAGAAGTTCGAAGAGTTATTAAAACCTTATCGTCGCTTTGAATATTGCACCCCAATTTTTTTTTTTTAAAGGAAGACTTCATATTGTTTGTATTTAATAGAAAAAAACTAGTTATATAATAAAAATTATTATTTGAGAAATTGTAATTAATTACAACATAATTATTATATATGATGACGTGTCTGTATAAAAATTATTTAAGAAATATACAACAAATTAAGACAACGCTTACAAAATATCATCTACAATTGTGTCTGCTGATTTCTCTCTAGTTATTTTAAACTTTCTCTTCAATTTATTAATTATCTGTCTCTTTATTATTTTGTCACGTACGTGATGTTCAGTTAAAGAAAAATAATAAGCAAGAAATGTTATTTGTAATTTGCCTGTTCATGTCCATTTTAACTTTCTCTTACTGTTCAGAAGAGGAAGTAATACAAGCGCATCAAATTTTCGTGATTGAATTTTCACCGGATATACCATTTTGAGGTCCCCTGAATCTGAAAAAGTGTTGTTTTTTTTTAATGAAAAATTGGTCTGTGTGTGTGTATCAGCATAAAACTCAATAACGGAAAATCGCAGGAAGTTTAAACTTAATATTTAAGTTTAAGTGCTATCCCGACAATTTCAACCAAATCCACCAACCGGAAGTAATATTTTACTGAATGAATTTTTCAATTTTTCAGCGATTTTGCGCCAACAATTTTCTTTAAACTTGGAATATTGACCTCATATAAAGAGCTAGAACTTTTATTAGAATTATTTATCCGAGAAAATTCATTCAAGTGGGGTTTTTGGTGGAGGTGTGTGGTTATTTTGTCTGCTATTAAATCGTTCTATCATCTACACAATATTAATTACAACAGAATGTGATGCCAAAATGCCTAGTTTGAAGAAAATTGGTTTTCAGAACAATTTTAGTCCAGTTTTTTTCTGGATTTCACCATAAAGACACCAAAGAATTTCATTAAACTTGTTATAATAACCATAAAATCAGTTTTGTTTGAATTAGTTTTAAAGGAGGAGTAAGGTTATTATGCTTTCTTTAAAAAAGTTTGGATTCCCCCATTCATGCAAATTGAAGGCTCATAAACATCGAAACAAGAAATATATATTCGAAGAGAAACAGTCACAATTACACTTTGTAAATTGCAGTAAGAGAAAGTGGTGTGAGTGTTTCACATCAGATTTTTTTTCCCACAATATCGAGACTTTTTGGGAAACAGAAAATTACTTCTAAATACTTGTAGAGAATTGAAAGTCAACCTTTATGGTGAAATAATTTTATAATCCAATTTTAACGGTAATTTTAATTATAGCAATTACAATTACTTGTGCTTTATTAGTATTAATTACTCATAAATATTTCATGAACACATTAGATTTACAAGTAAAGTCGTATAATTTTGTATAATTAACAGTTATCTTTTATATTATTATTTTTTTTTGCCATAATAAACAAATTCATTTTATGAAATTTATATTAAATAAAAAAAAATATTTAGTTTCTCTTACAGTTGATAAGAGGAAGTGTTACGATCGTGTCAAATTTTCGAAACAGTAACCGGAAAGTCGTCTTGAGTTCCTCTCAGTTCACAAAAATAAATGTTTTTAGCGATTGGCGAGTTAGTATTTTTGCGAATAAATTATTATACATATTAATAATTAAATAACAACTAATAACAAGTAAAATGAAAAGGTAGTAGATCGGGACAGCCGATATTTCTCAACCTGAGCTAAAAGTCTGAGCTTTAAAACATTCAGGCGAATTTCTCTTACAGCGGCCAATATATTATATAAAATGACCAATTTTCTTTAAACTTCTAATTGTACTTATTTTTCCTTACAAATATAGAGGTGGTGGTGGGGGGACAATCACCTACCCCAGGCAAGTAGTGTAAGCGAATTACCTACCTCATTGCAAAAAGAGAGCGCCAATAATATAGAATTAATTTCATATACCATTTCAATTTAATGCCACAAACTGCGCCAGAACTAAGTAAAATCAATTTTTCCAGGAAAATGTTCCAAAGAAAAGTGATAGGTCTATATATGCCCAATCTGCCCAATTTTAAAAGAAATTGTTCTTGTTTAGAGAAAATTCCAAAAAGGACAAAAACTTTTAAGAAATCTTGTGGAAATTTAAATTTAAACTAACTGACAGACCCCCCCTAATACCCCCACCCACTAAAATCAATTTTTTCAGAAAAATGTCTCTAATAAAAGTGATCAATTTGTATTATACAGCAAGCATTCCAAGTTTAAAGAAAATCGTTATAACTGTTTTCAAGAAAATTTCAAAAAAAAAACACAAAAACTTATTTCATAAAATCGCACTGTCGGTAAACAGATTTTTTTCAAATTCGGAATTCTATCAACGCTACTAATGTGTATTAATATTATGTGGGTGGTAAAACCAAATAATATTCTGAAATGGTACTTTAGAGGAAAGTATAACGCCTAGTATTCCCCTCTAGAACTACATAAAAATAAATTCTGCCGGTAAAATAATTCATATAAACAAGTTAGGTATTTCTGTATGTAGACAGTATACACATTTTAAAGATAATCGTTGAAGTCATTTCGACGAAAATTACGAAAAACTAAAAAAAAATTTAGTATAGTCGCACTAAATCCGGTTTATGGATGTCGCCGAAATCTTCCTGTCTGATGCGGTGGTAGTGGAGGACTAAGTGAATGTAAAAATAACCTGGAATTATCATTTATTTGTAACAAAATGGTGAGAGCTATAAAATTGAGTATGTTTTCCTTTAGGGGAAAAACATATGATGTACCCACGAAAATTTCTCTCAACAACACCTGCATGTCAAGTGAGTATAAACCTAGCAAAAAGAACCCCTAATGTTTCGATTTTATCAGACGTTAATGTAAATGCTTACTTTTTTCCCCCATGTCTTGTTTTAAACAGCTGTTTTTTTTTAATGAAATTTTATCTTGAAACATATGTCGAACAGTTGGGTTATTGAACTTCTTTTTTTTTTCTAACCGTCTTTACATTATATAGAGAGAGCTCTATGGTTGTACTGAAGTAATCTACTTAAGTTTATATGTCTGGGATATGGGATGGTCAAGGTTAATGAACTTTGTGTCTGTTAGAGTTTGCACTGCAGTGGCGACACTTATTCAGCAAAGATCTTCAATAGAATTTAGTAGCAACTCCTTCACACTAGCAAACAAAGATTCCCGAATTAAGGTCGAAATCCATCAACTTGAAGAGCGACTATACTGAATGGTATTTATTTTTTCCGCAACTTTTTCAAAAATGGCTTCAAAAATTTGTTTTTCAAACTTGGCACACACACACACACACGAATCACTTTTACTTGAAACATTTTTCCGGACTTTCAAAAATATTTTGGACGGAAACTGAGATGTCCAGCGCTTTATTATTGCGTGTGCCTTCTAGATCTTATTCTTGTTCGGCTCCCAACAAATCAAGCCTTTTAGCCTTCATTAATAATGATGTTATTTTCAAAAGTAATTATGCCAAAATAAAAGGAAAACTAAAATAAACAATGTAGGAAGAGGAGATTAAATTTGAGATGCAGAAGTTTTATTTGACAATTACTTTATACGTATAAGCCGTGAAAATTTCTTGGGAAAGAAGTATGAAAACTATTTAAAAATAAATAAAAAAAAGCACAATGGACGTTTCATTCAAAATATTTTTGGCTTTTTTTTTTTAAGAAGGTTAATAATAATCTAAATAAGAACTAAGTTCCCACGGGATACATTGCGTAGTGAAGTACATCCTTTCTGTGTCTCTCTCTCTCACACACTCACACAAACACAGCGCATCATTGTATGTGCGTCTGTATGTTTATATATGGACGCTCGTACGAACACAAGCCCCCCCCCCCACACACACACGTCACACTGTTCAGAATACAGGTATAATAATAAGTGAGGCAGTGGGTCTGATACCTATTTCTTTTCAGGTCCTTTTATAGAATAGCTAGCTTCATCACACACATACAAACATATACGCAGAGCGAACAGATCCCCTAGGCCGTCAGTCTAGTTTCCTGTCATGGTTCTTCGGATGGTCAACCAACTGAATCTTGGTGTTTTCTTTCATGTTTTTTTTCTTTTAAATATTATTTTTGAAACGGTGTACATTTCCTTCTTATTGCGTATCTATATAAAATAATCAATAATAACTCCGCATTTTCATTAAAATATTTAAATAAAAAATAAAAATGATTAATAACGAAACAGCTGTTTGAAAAGCCTCACACATTCACACAACTTTCATCTTACTGCAGTTCTCAAAATTATAATTGACAAATTTTATAGTTTGTGCACCAAATTTAATGAAATTCGTCGAAAACGGAAACAACTGTTTAGTAAAACCACACTTCCGGTTTACTAATTTTCTAGAAACTTGGAATTTTGGACATCTATTAATTTCTAATCAATTTTGTTTGGATAATAGAATTGTATAATCAGCTATGATACACTTTAGACAAAAACAGAACACCACCTCTCCCCCAAAAGCCCCCTTAAATGACTTCACCAGGAGAAATGTTTTAAATAAAAGTTGTAGCTCTTTGTATGTGTAGTTGATATACCAAGTTTGAAGAAAATCGTCGGAGCCATTTTTGAGAAAACTACAAAAAAGCAAAAAACTAGCTAGTAAAGTGGTACTTCCGGTTAAGGAATATTGACAGATAACATACTGTCAGTCCCATGGTGATACCTAAACGGAATATCAAGTTTCAACCTTCTACGGTTTTTCGTTTTTGAGCTATGCTGTTCACATACGTATATATATATATATAGATTATAGATATATACATACATGACCATTCTAAAAACCACTTTTTTGGACTCAGGGGACCTCAAAACGGATATCGAAAATTTAACACGATTACAATACTTCCTCTTACTAGGAGTAAGAGAAAGTAAAAAGTATTAATTGTTTAAGCAGCTCTTGTGTAAATCGTTATGCTGTTTTCATTATTCAATAAATCAGATGTTCATTGATTAGCTAGCTGTTTGAATGTAAATTATTATAAAAAATAATTCAGATTGATGAATAGTTATGAGTTACAGTGAAATAATAGATCTCCTATTGCTCGACTAAGGTGTCCGAATATATCTTCAGGAGTATTTAGAACCAGCCCTATTGGTAGTTTCTCTGACTGCAAATGGAAAACCTCCACAGAAAACTGCAAAGGGTAACTTTAATGTGCAATTATGATTGTTTCCAGTCCATATATGAGCCACTTCACCTTCTTATTATATTCAACAGAAGTATGTCATGTACTAAGCCCCTGAGTATCAGGCTTAAAGATCTCTATAAGGAAGGTAGAATTGTCTTGCCTTTATGTGGGATGTTGTCGGCAGAAAATGTTGAAATTTAGAAGCTAAATCCTCCAGAAAATCGATTATAGTAAATTAAAAAAAAAATAATCACTTGTAATTTAAAACTGATGATTTAGACGATTGATGCGGTAAATTGTTGACCATATGAAATTGGAAATTAATAAAAAAAAAATAAACACAACTTAAACTATTTAGACATAATTATAGTTTCAAATAGGCTAAAAAATAAAATCATTCAATGACATAAAAACAGATTTACAGACACATGCAGTCTGGGGGAAAAAATACAGTACAAGCTATAAGTCGAACAGAATACCGTAATGATGAAATTGTAATCACTTAACAAGTATTTGCCTTAGTAGGTAAATGGTTATTTAATGTTAAAATAAAAATACACTGTTAGTTAAATATATTTAGTTTATACTACGGTACTATACATACATACATGTCCAGACAGCTAGCTAGCAGTGCGCTTGTAGTTTTTCCTATTTTAGGTTAACTTTTTTTTTTTATCATAAACAATAAAGTATGCATTTATTTAAACAGCTGTTATATAAATCAGCTGTTTTTATTATTTAATAAATCAGATGTTCATTGATCAGCTGTTTGAGTGCAAATTATTACAAAAAAAAAATCATAATAATCTAAAATTACGTATTAATAAAAAGCGGAAATGATCAAAGCATAAAATATGAAGCAACAAAAACTAAAAAAAAAATACATATAGGAAGCAAAATAGAAACTATGGAGATTTGAAAAGAAAGAGATTGTTTCCGTTGTCTGCAATGATGTAATAATGTATTTTAGTATGGAATGTATTTTGTTGCATCTCTTTCGAATATATTTAGCTGAGAGAATTCACTATATAGTTCCAGAGTTACGAATAGATCTTATGCATTAGAATGAGATATAACGGAAATGATGGTTTTTTCCCCCCCGCTTCATTTATGTAGATTTCCCATTAAAGAATTCAACATAATGATAGAACTCATCTTGTCTGCATGATATTCTATACTAAACACAGCCTTGGATATATCAGTTCAATTCAGAAATTATTTCATTCAGTAAATTATACTTGAGTAAAACTTAGAACTTTGCCAGTGCGAATAAAAATATACGACTACAATGGTGCTTCGTTTAACCCCCCGTCAAATTATGATCGTTCCAAGTCTGAATCATGATTTTTATATTCTATTTCAAGGGTAGACAGTTTAGTTAAACAAATTAATTATGTAGACATATATATTATATGTGAAAAAATCCACTCATTGTTTTAATTTACACAAATGAAATCAACAATGAAATAAAAACAAAATAAAAAAACTAGAGTAGGGCATTCTCAGATGTTTAGGTCGAAAAAAAAAGAAGAAAAAAGAATGATAATAATAATAATAATAATAATGAAGGTGGTACACTAAACAGCTGATTAATCTAGAAAAACATTCAAGGCCATTATGATTAAATAGTAATACAGCTGTTTTGTGTATATGTGTACGTGTGTGTTATTTCCTTGTATAGTTTAATTTAATGAGATAATAAGTGAAATTCCCCTTCAATTATGTACGCATTATTATTATTGGAAAACAGAAAACACACTAAAATTTCCCAAGGAAATATAAATGTTAACTTTCTTTTACTTTATTCCAGGTGATAAATAAATGTTGATGTACTTTTATTACTTACCTACTTTATGATTCATTGTTAAAACTGTTGTTTTTTTTTTATTTATTTTCTCCGATAAATAGTACCAGGTAGTAAAATAAATAAATACACTGTATGTTATAAACTATTGCTGTGTATTTGTATTTTCTCAAAAGATTTAATTTCTGTTTTCATAATCTTCAAGCAATTTTTCATTTCTGTACATTCACTTCGTTTTTATTTTCCCATTTTGAAAGAAAAATAGTCCCAGTCGTTGTACTTTCACTGGGAATGAAAGGAAATGATGGATGATATTAATTTATGGATATCTCGGTGTGTATGAGTGCTCGTACATATTTTATATTTTTGCAGATCGTTTTATAACATTGTTATATTCATTGGTATGAGAATTTATTACAAGAAAGTTATAATGAAAAGCATAAAAAGATAAAGTAATTCCCAAGTTCCCCCCCCCTAAATTGCTCATTTTATGATTTCACCAGACTTTCTCTTACTTCAGTTAGTACAATTATAAAAACTTGAAGTGATTATATTGTAGTCCTTAAGGTATATAACATATGCAATTTACCGCCGCGAATTCCGCGAAACCGCATAACCCCATTTATTTTAGTAAACCCCATATATTTCAAATTAAAGTGGCAAGTTTAACAGAGACAGTTATATGCCAAGTTTGAAGAAAATCGCTGTAGCCGTTTTTGAGAATTTATTCTATAACGCGACGCACTTCCGGTTAACTGATGTGCTTCAAATTTGGAATTATAGCAATACTTCTAAGGTATATTAATTAGTACTTTTCTATTGTATAAACTAGTACTTTAGTACTTAATGCTAAACGCTACTAGTCCCGCGGGCTCCCTTCAACAAATCATTTTTCTCGGGAAAATGTCTTAAATAAAAATGATAGTTATTTATGTGGATATAGATAGTAAACGAAGATTAAAGAAAATCGTTGGAACCATTTTTGAGAAAATGCAAACAACTGAAAAAAAAACACTCAGTAAAGTCGCGGTTCCGGTTGATGGAATTTGCCCAAAACCTTCGTGCCAGATGCGGTGGTAGTAGCAAATCCGAATACCAAGTTTGAGCTTCCTGCCATTTATCATTTTTGAGTTATTTTGTTCATACACACACACACACACACACACACACATACAGTGCATTCGCTAAATAAATTTTAATTTTTTTCGCATTTAGGGGACCTCAAAACATGTATTTCTTGTGAAAAGTAAATTTCGCAAATTTGTCACGATCGCACAATACTTCCTTTTACTTGGAGTAAGATAAAGTAAAAAAAACATTAGTATAGGAATATTACGAATTCAGTCGTGTATTGGTTTCTATTAAACATGTGTAATAACAACTTGTTTATTTACAAATGTACAATTTACAGTTGGCAGAACTGTTTTATTAGAAGGTTGTCATTACAGAATAAAAATTATGTCATTTGTAGAGAGAGAATGAGTGAGTGGGCATGTAAATTGATTTAATCAGTGGAAATACGATCATGGTTTGTGTTCTTGATTAAAATATGATTATTAGACAGATTTGATAATAAATATCGATTAGTAAATAGGTACGTTCACCTTTTAAGGCAATGATCTATTAATCTTCTAATACCGAACACATGCACTCTTGCCATATGACCTACAAATATTTTACTATTATGCAATTGATCGTGTAATATGTTGCTTGATCAAATTTTATTGACCTTCGGCATCATTTTACTTTCTATCTTTCTTTATTTTGATTAAATCTTATATTTTGAGTTTATTATTTTCAAATTATGTAATAAATTACTGAACTCACGCAATTAACTATTTTTTATAAAATCTCAATCGATCCAATTAAAATGAAATGTTTCGATTAAGGATCTTAAAAGCATCAAACGAAATCACTTTTATTAGTCATTTATTAATAAGAATTACTGAAATTTCATATTAGCAGATTCGGTATACCGTAAATGCCATTTACTGATAAGCATCACCACTCTCCCCTACCCCAAAAAAACCCTAAAATGAATGTTCCCGGAAAAATGTTTCAAGTAAAAATAATTTCAGCACAATATATCTGTAGTTGGTGATTCCAAGTTTAAAGAAAATCATTGCAGCCGTTTTCAAGAAAATCGCGAAAAAAATTTAAAAAAATTTCTCAGTCCTTAGGGACCACTTCTCAGGTTCCAATTTCGATCTAAACGGTAGATTTTTCAAAGGGAATATGAAGTTTGAACTTTTTCTGCAATTTTCCGTTTTTTGAGTTTTGCTGAACACCACGCAACTTTCTCCCGGACTCAGGGAATCTGAAAACGGTTATGTCTAGTAAAAACAGGATATCGAAAATTTTATAGGATCCCAATACTTTTCTCTTAGAAAGTAAAATGTATTCTTGGGAGTTGAGTAGAGCTTGTAGCTTAATCTGGCAATCAAATCGAGCTTGCAGCTTCCTAGGGCGTGTCACCTGCGCCCTAGTCACAGTTCAGCGTTAGATGTCCGTCTCACTGTAAATATTTTCCAAATTCATATTAAAAAATCTAAAGTAGAGAGCAAAATAACTAGTAATTTATCAAACTTTCTGTTATAAACAAAAAGTATAGTGAAAATAAATTAATTGAAACTTTGGTTTGGTACAGTCTTGCAACTTAACAGGTGAAAATGATTTAAAGGAAAGGACTTAAATATATTAGGACTTAATTTTTTTATTCGCTCTAAATACAAAAGATAGATAAATTACTTGGGATAAATTAAATGATAGTTTTTTTTTTTTTTGTATTTAAAAGTGAACTGTAACTACATAATATGGCGAAAGTCATGGCCTAACGTAATAAATTATTTATATCGCATTTAAGAAGTAAATAAATGGCAACACTGAAATTAATTTAATAATTACAATGTTGGCAAGTTTTATAATAAGAAAATTTATACAATCGTAAAAACTTCTAATTTGAAAATTATCTGTGACTTTGACAAATCAGCTGATTAATTTATTTTAACAGCTGATATCTATTATGCAAACTTTAAACTTATAATTCTCACAAAACAGCTGATCTTCGAATTATTACATTTCTGCTTTTATTTGGATAATGCAGAACTCTGTTTATGGGGAAGAGAACGAATGCGTATTACTGTGAATTTTTACAAAATGTAACATATATAAGTTTTGAAATATTCTAAGGTCAGAAGAATACAGAACTTCGGTTACCACGCTAATTGTCGTGAAGTCCAATAGTGGAATGTGGAGAATATTTGATCAGATTAATTTATTACTAAGACACGTTTCGAAAATAGTGTCACTGCTTTGTTTATGTTGGGGCTGGCCACACGAACGTTCTGTCATCTAAAGAAAATAGTTTCATCGGAATAGGAAACGCTACCTTACGTGACGATTATCTGAGATTCTCCATATTATTTCAAAAAGGTTCCATAGACTTCTAGTTTTTCAGACTGCAGTAAGTGTAGTAAGAACTGCAATAAGTTAGTAGGGAAACTGAGTTTTCACGGGAATGTTTTATGGACCCTTCATTTTTGTCTGTATGTGTGTCTGTGATCTTGTATAGGTGTGAATGTATGTAAATAATATGTAGGTGTGTGAAGAAAATACTTGTTTTTCCTTTAGGTGCTAATATTGCATTCGCCGCGTTTTGATCAAAACCCTGTGAAATTTCGATATCGAAAATTTAAACGATTGCATTATTAGGTATTTCGTTTATCAGAAATAAAACAAAACAAAAATTGTATTAATTCTTCTGAGTACTTAGTGTGAATTAATAAATAACCCAGGACATTCTTCAACTGTTAGTTCAATCTAGACCAACTCTCCAGAATAAATGTCATGTTACCTGTAATTCAATAAAGCTCTCATAGAATGCAGCCAACAAGCTCTTACACTAATCTAATACCAACAAAATTAATAATACATACAGACAGACATAAAAATTCTGTCATTTTTTTATTTTCACCCACTGTTTATGACTGATGTACAAACATATTTCACAGGCGCAACAAATTTCTTCCACACATCTTTTTATTTTATATTCGATTATGGGGCTAATTGAGATAATAGCTTTAACCTAGATTCAAATGTAGAAGTGTTGCGATCTCTTAAAGAAATCTATGCTATTGAATTGTTAATATAAGCAGTAAATCATCGTAAACGCTGTTTCTATTTAGCAGTTGTACGTAATGAATCCCAACTGTTTTGTATGGGCGATAAATAAGTAGAAACTAGCTGTCATACGATTTTAATTGATAGGTCTAGCATTAAAGATTAAGTTGAATGATATGAAGGTCAACACTGCGATCTGATGGACAATGGAGTGGGATCATCAATATAGAAAGGAACTGTTACAAACGGGATGTCCTCGCATTGCTTCTGGCAAAATGCGTACGTGAATACTGCGTATCTAACTGCTGCGTGTCGTAATGTACAGTTTTATTCCCCTGTCTATTCTTGTCCTGGTTGCGTAACAAAAGCTCAAAATTATAACGGAGTTATTTTACACCATTAACGACATTTTGGTCAGAATCTAGATGTAAATATTTAGTTCGGGATGGCTATGGAGCCATTATTAGCTACCCAATTTATTTCTGCTTTCGAGTAATGTTGAACAGAATTGGTCTGAATGATTGTCAATCTGTTTAAACACAACTTCTACTGTCAAAACTCTTTCCTAAATGACAGTTGACATTATGGCAATTCTATTAAATATTTCATGGTCCCTAAGTTTAAGGTATAATCGTTGAAAAACATTTTCGAGAAATTTAGGAAAACCGAACAAAAAAAAATTAGGTTATTAGGTTAGGTTAGGTTAGGTTAGTATTTCCCGGTTAATCAATTGTGTCTGAAAGTTTCATTACGGATCTCAGGAAAAGGCGTCAAATTAGAACTTCCTGTTTATGTATTTTACTTTCCTGATACTCCTAGTAAGATGAAGTACCTATTGCGAGTTTCAAATTGAATTTCCACCATAAATGTATATTTTGGGGTTGCTCGAGTACAAAAAAATCTGGTGTAAAACACTCACACAACTTTCTCTTATTTCAGTTTTCAAAATCGCAATTGACAAATTTATAGTTACTGTACCAAATTTGATGAAATTCGTTGGATTTCGTCGAAAACTGAAAACATTGTTCAGTAAAAGCGCACTTCCGGTTTACTAATTTTCTTAAAACTCGGAATTTTGGCCATCTATTTATTTCTAATTAATTTTGTTTGGATGGTAGAAATGTATAATCAACTATGATAGCACTTTAGACAAAAACATAACCCCACCCCTTCCTCAAAAGCCCCCTTAAATGACTTCAGCAGGAGAAATGTTTCAAATAAAAGTTGTAGCTCTTTGTATGTTTAGTTGATATACCAAGTTTGAAGAAAATCGTCGGAGCCATTTTTGAGAAAATAGCAAAACAGAAAAAAGTAACTAGTAAAGTGGTACTTCCGGTTAAGGAATATTGAAGGGATATTGTCAGATCCCATGGTGATACCTAAACAGAATATCAAGTTTCAACTTTCTACGAGTTATTGTTTTTGAGCTATGCTGCTCACATACATACATACACACAACACACACAAACAAACACAGACTATTTGCTAAAAACCACTTTTTTGGACTCAGGGGACCTCAAAACGGATATTTCCGGTGAAAACTCGATATCGAAAATTTGACACGATTACAATACTTCCTCTTACTAGGAGTAAGAGAAAGTAAAAAATGGTTTTAACGGACGGTCTCTGTGTGTATGTGAACAAATATATCATAAACGTTAAAACGCAGGAAGCCCAAAATTGGTATTCCGTTTAAATACTACTTCACCTGATACTAAAGTTTTAATAAATCTATCAACCGGAAGTCGCCAACGAATTTTTCGAAAATTTGTATACCTACTGTCTACTCACTATCGCTTTTCTCTGAAAATTTCTCGAGAAACATTGATTTCTGTAGGATTCTGGGAGAGCAGCAACATAAACCTCCCTCAAAAGTACGACTTCAGTACAATGTATGATTGTATTACCTACAGAATATGGAAGTGTACTAAATATATTGTTAAAACTTCCAATTTCTTTAAACTTGCAAAGCTAACTACAAAATGTAGCTGAAACTTTTTTTCGGAAATATTATATTTGGGCGTTTCTGGGAAATCTGGGGCGTTAAATTTCAAATGATAATTGTGTTTGCTCAATGTTATTGGCGCTGTCAATGTAATCATTTCAAATTTGTCCTTGGGGAGGGAGATATGTACCACCAACATCCCTATATTTAGTTTAGGGCAAATGAGTATAACATTCAAATTCCTGCGCCTTTTCGTTTTTGAGAAATTCTGTTAACATCACACACACACACACACACACACACACACACACATACAGACCATTCGCTAAAAACATTATTTTCGTATTCAGAAGACCCCAAAAATGTGTTTTCCGGTGAAACCTCAATTTCGAAAGCAATACTTCCTCTTCCTTTGCAAGAAACACAGTTTGAGAAAGTGAGAGAACGGGAGAGACCAATGTCTAAAACTAATTTGTTTCGTACTCAGAGATATCTTCAACATGATTTATTTTTGATAGAAATTACTTGCTCTTATAAATTTTACATTCCTTACAAGAAACGCCAGCGAGTCCCAGCATGAAGATTTTGGGAAATATTCGACCAGCAGGAAAATGCTACAGTTACTAGTAAAATAATTTATTTTCTTCTGATTCTTTTTCTTTATATAAACATATATTTTTACCTCAACACTAAAATATTTTCGAGGAAATTTATAGTAAATATATTGCTGGATAGGAAGTCGATGAAGTTAAACTGTAAAGGGACGTTTCTTGGATTACTTACACACAAAAGGATGTTGCCAGTCAGTTGCCGCAATTTTTTTTTTTAAATTTGTTCTTTATTTTTCTTTCGAACTTTTATAATATAGAATACAGCACATCAGCGCTCATAGTGTTCAAATTAATTTGAACATTCACTTCAGTACACGATCTGAATTATATATTACATTTGCAATCAATACCGTGGGAATAGTAATTATTTCTTAATAAAACTTTATAAGGTGCCTTTTCATAATATAATTTAATATCTATACTTGACCTTGATATGAATGACCTTGAGAATAAGATCGTATGATATAATAAATATTTCAATACAATATTATATATATATATATGACTGATGAAAACTAATAAAACAATGCCAAATAAAAATAAATAAATAAATTCCAAGGTTTTTACATTTATAAAAAAAAGAAAAACGAAAGAAAACTCACATGGCATTCTCCAAATCATTTCTAAATTTCCAAATGGTAATTTTCTTCAGTCTCGGTATTAGAAAAAAAAATATATGTGTATAATGTGGGAAGGTTGGGTTCTAGATAGATAGATCTATGGACCGATTAGCAAATCTATGTCAAACAGTGTGGTAACTTAGTCTTGCATAGAGCAAATCGTTATCACACTGTTTGAAAAAACATCCTGATGATGGGCGAACGCCCGAAACCGGTCGATGACCACAAAAAGAAGCAGCCTATCACGGAAAATATCTCTGATGCTTTCCAGCTCTGCGCAATCAACCACAATAACTGACCAAGGTTAATATGGTTGCTTTGGCCAACAGTTAAATAAAGTTTGACTTTTAAAAAAGTGCAAGCAGTGACAGGATACTGAAAACTGGCCAATAGACCTATAAAACCGATAGATATAGACCGATTGATCCTTAAACAAAAATTTTTATTTTGAATATCAATTAATACATAAACATTATAAATAAAATACAGAAAGTGTTTAAATTATGAATAAAGTTACCTTAAACAAAAATCGTTTTTTTTATAGTCAATACAATACAATACTTGTTGAAATAACAAATAATAATTAAAACTCCAGAAAATGATGGCTACTTTTTGTATAAAAATACTCACTATAAAAGTATGTTCATTTAATCGCAGGTACCCAAGCGACACAAATGAAAAGGGAACATTCACTTTTACATATATAAATATATTGTCCTTAATATTATATAGGTGGGTGAACTGTATATTTTGAAGTGGAAATTGAGAGGGGAGCCTAACATCACAGCATTCCTGATGCCCATGAAATCGGGTTTTTCCGGAACAATGTTTCAAACAGTAGCGATATATGAGAGTAAGGTTAATATGGTAAATTAGTTTAAAGAAAATGACGGAAAATATTTAGGTTGTAAAGTAATCCTAGATTTATAGTCATGTTCCCGACCATTGTGGGATTTTCGAGCATCAAGCTGACGGAAAATTTAGCAAAGAGGGGATCTTTAAAAATACAATAAGATCTTCTTAATACCTTATACTACCCAAGACGGGTTATATCTTCTGCTTTCCTAAGCTGAAGAGAAGTGGAAGTTTTTTTAAGTTTTACAAAGATAAATTTTAGATGATACAGAGTTCAAGTAGACCTGTTCCGATTCTTAGTTGTAGCCATCTACGGCTACTCGAAAAGAATGATTTTCTTCCTTGAACAACACCTCTTCCCTATATTGCATTATTAACCCGAGTTCTAACAAGATGTTATCAAATTCAGACCACAAGGTGGAAGTCGATTTCACCTTACATTAGCCTATTACATTATTAAACATCAAGATCGAAGCGAAACATAACTGCGATCATTGGTTATATGGTTCGAGCAGCGGAATTTCATCCTCCTTGTTACATTCCCACCAACGGATATTCTGTAAGAACTATATATATATATATATTTGAAAGGGAAAGGATATAAAGGATATTGAAAGGAAAGGATATAACACAGTATGTTTGCAGGGGGTCATATAATTGGTGAATCTTTGCGTCTTCAACCGATCGTCGCAAATTTAATCCGTCTCTGTCTCTTTTCCCTGGGAGAAACGTTGCCATTTCTTTTAATAGGCTCATCTTTCTTCGTAAATCCTCTTCCGTTTGGCTTTCACTTGGCCATGACTTTCCTTTTGATATTTATGAATCATACTCCGTCTCTCTTATAGTGCACTTTACCGGAAATCTGCCTATCTTTTTACTCATTTCCGTATAGTCCTGAAGCAGTCACCTAAAATCCATGAAATGTTAATCCGTTTCCGTTGAGCCTATATCATAGAATTATCCTCTTATAGCCTGCCTTGGTGACATTGCTGTTGCTATCTGGCGAGATTAATGCCAAAATCATCATCGCTTAATGAATCCTTTGTAACTTTGTTCCCAAGTGTCGAAGTGCTGACTGGACTCCAGAGACTTCTCCATTATAATGGTCAGCATAAACTGCAGAGCGTTCTATGAAAAAAAGAAATCTCTTGAGGTGTCTGTGATTATACATTGCATGTGGTTATCTACAATAGGTACGAATAGTTAGAATAGTTAGATACATGTGGTTATCTATATTGAGTAAGTGGCAGAAATCAACAAACAGTTATACCAGGAACTACCTCGCAGAGTATGAATGATGGCCTGCCAGCGTAAATGTTGTGTGCTTAGGATAACCGTAGATAAGATAAAGGTCTATAGAACTACATCCTTGCAAGTATTTATTCAAAATCAACTCCTAAGACGACCTAATTCTAGAGCCTTTCTCCAGAAGGACAGATTTTAATGAAGTTATATAGACGAGAAATTACGAGACTATGTCCGTGTTAAGTCTTTGAAGTAGTGTCACACTCACATAAACTTATTTTCACACTCAAAAAACAATTTTATACACATAAAACAGAAATATATAATTTTGCAGCCTATTGGTTCACATTTACATAGAGCGCACGATGTTTGTGTGTTTGTACACCAGAGTGCTCCACCTAAATACATCAATCATCCAGTATACCAATAAAATGTTAAATAATAAAAAAAACATTTAAAACCGCTTCACACTAAGCTTACCAGCCTAATAATTATAAAACTGAAAAATATTCTATACAAGTGTTCAAATAAAATATATAGGTACATATGTAGTTTACAAGATTTGGTGTTTGAGTTCGCTGTAGTTTTAGCGCTTGAAGGTTATAATTTTTTTATTAAATTTATTATTGTGGAGATAAATCCCTCCCCCCCCGGATCAAAGTTAATATTAAAAGCAATAATACGTTTGCTGAGGCGTTAAAGTACAACCATAGAAACAATTCTAATAGTGTGAGAATCATAACAGCATAAATAAATCATTCTTAATAATCGATATACCCCAATATGAACGTGTTTGATGGGACCATTTCAATCTAGTAAGCATTGGCTATTTATTTACTCAGCTGTTGTTTTTTTTTTTCTTTAAGTCTGGAGTAATAAATACGTGAGAATATAAAAATAAAACTGGAATAAAATAAATTCCTTATTATCTTTTTCATGATGAAATTCGACAAACGTTTCGAAAATCCCCTAAAAATTTTAAAATAAAACTGGTTTTCCGGTATTCACATTAATAGAAATACTAAGAATTTACCGTAATTGCCGAGTTTAGTGCATTTATTTTTTTGCTAAGGCGTAAGAGAAAGTATTGTGAAAGAGAAAGTATCAAACTGTATTGTATAAGAGAAAGTATCAAATTTTTTATTGGGAATTTTCACCGGAAATACACGTTTTGAGTTTTCCAGGGTACGGAAAATGGTTTTTCCGTAAATGATTTGTGTGTATGTGTGTGATTTGCAGTGATTTCTTCAACTTTTGATATATAAATTGAACATTTTTTTCCTCATTCTTTAGGGGTTTCCGGCAGAGCTGCAATATTATCAGGAAGTGCCATTTCAATGCAATGTACAATTCTATCACTTATATAAAATTCAAAAACAGCATAGCTCAATAGAATGAAAAATCGCAATAAGTTCCAAATTGACATTTCGTTTGGTTAACACAATGTGATCCGACAATAAGTTATATGTAAAAAATTTCTCAACTGGAAGTACCACTTTACCGAATGATTTTTAGAACAGATTTTGCCATTTTCTCGAAAATAGCTCCAATGGTTTTCTTTGAACTTTGCATACACACAACATATATTTGTCTATGAGTTTTATTGGTAAGATTTTTTTGGGAAAATTCATTTAAGGAAAGTTATGGAGTAGAGATGGAGAAATGCTCTCCTCTAAAATGATATTTTAGTTTATTATCTGATTCTATCGTATATAATATTAATTAGAATTAACAGTGTTGCCAAAAATTGAGAGTTTAATGAAAATTGGTTGACCGGAAGAGCGGCTTTGTGAATAGTTTTTTCAATTTACTGCAATTTTCTCCATGAAAACATCATGGAGTTTCGTTAAACTTGGCATACCAACTACACACATATATCGGCCGAGCACTTTTCGTTGAAATTTCTTTCCAAGACAGTTCATTTAAGGGGGGTTGTGTGGGAGGAGTGAGGTTGTTTTTCTATAAAAAAAAAAGTTGATTTATTAAGTTTAGATTCTTCCATTGATATGGGTATTAAAGGGAACTAAACATCTGGTAAGAATTATAGGTTTGAAGGTAATGGACAATGTTGCCAATATGTAAACGGCAGTAAGAGAAATTCGTGTGAGTGTTTCACACCAGATTTTTTATTTCATTTTAATTTTGGGCAAACCTGCAATTTATTTATCTTTATGGATAAATAATTCTATGGATAAATAGTTCTAAATTTTAGGTTATTTTTTTTTCTTCTTCTTTATACCAAATAGCTTTTATACGATAATATATGCCTACAGGCTGTAGATTGGTACACCTGGGCCCACATATCTTTACTAGTTAATAATGTACTGGAAAACAAAACAAAGAAAAAAAAACAGCACAAAATTTGGACACTTGAATTTTTATAGGGCGGGCGAAATAGCCATTTATCAGAATAGCTTTACCGTACATCCCAAAATTGTTGAATAAGCCTCCTCTTAGATAAAAAATAAAAATACAAATCACTCACTTTGTTTAAAAAAAAAAAAAATAAATAAATAAAATAAAAATCAAATTACGGTAGGGGGCGGCCGAAACTCACTGGAGTTTGACCTTAATAGCTCTATTACGCAGGCACGCCTCTAGGGGCATACTGAAGCTCTGCTTCAACATCTTCCCCCCTCCACCCAATATCTGCCGGCTTAATTTATTTATTTTGTTTTTTGCTCTTTCTAACTGTTATGCCTAATACTATATAGTTAGTTAAGCGAAATAAATTTTGGCATATTAATTTATGTGAAAATTTTAATACTATAAGGCTTTCGTATGGTGGTGGTTCGCAACTCGTTCCAGTATAGTTTTTTTTCCTTTATTGTTAATTTATGCTTATAAATATTTCTTCTTTCTAAATACCCACC
>JAAEAF010006922.1:0-25490 GCA_011037195.1 Triatoma infestans
GTAAGAACATATTACAGATTTATGTTTAGCGGTAGATTATATAATCAAAATATGTAATGTTATTACAGATGGAAGCTAGAAGAATAAACTGGTTTAAAAAGGAGGAGTTTTATTCATTGAAATCCTGGCCTGCGTACTTTATTCAAGTGGTCTTCTGTATGAATTAAACTATTATGCGAATCGACTGAAATTTGTGGCGATTTGCAGTATAAATGATATTGATATAAATGTCGTTATTGACATATTAGAACTGGAAGGAACTATGTTAAAATCTATAGCTTACTGCAGGATTGTCACAACAGGCGTGCATACACTTCGTTATGAATTGATGGCATTATACAAATATAATCCCCACCTACTTTATAATGTAGGCTAGCGCCACTAAACGTTCACTTAAACATTTAGCAAGTTTAAACAAACTTCGATCAATTAGAAGAAAGAGACGTAGAAAATCGTGTAAATGATTCACACGATATAATGATTCATTTTTTAACTTTCAAAAAAAAAAATCGATTATTAAGGATGATTTAATGAAAATATGATGAGATCTCTCATCAGCGCTTGACTTGCTGCCAGATTAAACAGAGCAATCTTCACCTTACCTTCCCGACAATTTGTAAAAAATGTGGGCGATTTTGCGGCCTAAGTAACTCTTAAAACAACTTTCAAGAGCTTAGCAACAAAAAAAAAGAGCCAAGTAGTCTCAAACTAACAAGAATCTTTGTACATTCAATTCTTTAAAAAGCATCAACAGTCTATAAACAATCCTGTACAAGTGAAGTGAACAAGCAAGAGTCTCTATAACCCAGCACAGTATCAAGATGTTGCCTTCAGACCAACACTACCGTTCTCGTCGCTTACTCCACTCTTTACTTCTCTCAGTACCTAAATGTGTTAATTTTGTGAGGATAAAAGCGTCTCTGCAGTGGGACTGTCTTTCTTCATAACAAACTTCACACCCCTCTCGCCTGCTTTAACAGAGGCTTAGTAAATTAATTGATAATAAGCTTTACTAAAGTGCTGCCATAATTATTAAATTAATAATCCTGTCATCTGGATACCATTCATTAAGAGCAATTAATATCTTGTAAATATATTGAGTTAGTCTATTTCAAATTTGGTATTTAGAATCAAAGAAAGAAAGAAAAGAAACATATGCAAATCTTTGCTTTTTTCGTTCTAAAAATCGAAAGCGAGATTCCAGATATTACATTCTGACAATCTAAACAGTAAACATTATAAACTTAAATAATAATAAGTTATAAATGTGTATCAATTTTACCAACTTAATAATAATCAAAAAACTTTAAATGAATAAATTCTTAATCCTCCGACCACTGGAATACTGGGTGAATATTTTGTGGGTTCAATGGGTTACTCTGTGGATTATTCTCAAGATTTAGTTTTATAATTACTAAGAACAAATACTTTACTTAATAAAACCCATAACAGTTGTTTACTTAATCCCAACTTTAGTTACGCATTTTAGAGATTCCATAAACTATTTGCTATGTATTAGTTTAATTTTTGTTTATATTATTTAATTGTAATTTTTTCCTTCTATTACTATTATTGGTAAATCATATCAAATTGGTGAAGTATCAAATTTTCAACAGAAATACTTTTGAAGTCTGAATTTTTTGAAATTTGTCTGTGCTAAATATAATACAGGCATTAATTACAAATTACAAATATAGTTAGTTATACAGTTATATAATTAGAAATATTGGGTCCGCAATGATGGATAATATATATGATTTTATCCGTCATAGCATGCTTCACTGAATTAGTTCTAACCGGTTTCATAGTTTCATCCTTCGTCAGGATAAGGTTTGTAATTAATTCATATAGGAAGATGACTTCAATTAAATTTTTATATCCATGTAGTGATCAACCAGTATATGAACATTTACTCGAAGTCATCTCTCTACACGATTAAATTGATTAAAAAATCTTACTCTGACGTGGATGAAAATCCGAAACCGGTCAGAACCAAAATAACAACGGATAAAATTATAAATGTTAAAAATACTTCTTTTATATAAAGTTCAGTGAAGATCATAGGCCCTAATTGAAACCGCATTAATTGTACCATAATAGTGTAGACATCAAATTGGACTTATTGTTTTGAATCGATGATTTAATAAAATTACGTTATTCAGTTTCCAAAGCATTTCAGTCGTTAAAAATATCAGATATCGGCTCACCAGTTATTCTGAATTTCGTAACTGGGTCTCCCACGAAAGAGGTTAAGGGGCCTTCGGTTAGATTATCGTTTCCTCCTCTTCCCCTTGCAGAGTCTGTAGAAGTTTTCTCTCGCCGGGACTATACGGTGAATTTATCTTCTTTTTTTTGGCCTACTGACCTTAGCGGCTCCATTATCCAGCTCATTTTTTTTACGGCTTTGTTGGGGTAGCTTTCTTATAAATTTATATTTGATTAATTTAAACAGATTCGGATTTGTGCTTCTGTTTTGAGATTAATATTCATCCATGATAATATGTGCAGAAAGGATCCGGGTCCTTTAGGGCTATAGAAAGGCTTTAGAAGTACAAGATAGGAAGTTTAAAGTCAATCTTAAAACTTCATTAGGAAAATTACTTCAGCAGCATCATTCATCATTATTTTCTTTTAAGCAGATTCGCTGTAAAAATTATTTTTTTATTTTTCTCTGAATGTAATTGATCTTTCTGTAGGAGCAATACCAAGACTTAATGACAGTGTGAAACCCAGATCACATCTAGTAGTTAAAGATAGACTGTTGTATGTTTGTGCGTGCCAGCTGACATTGGTTAAGTCCGTCGGCCTTCAATATTGGCTATTGACCCAAAGGGACCATAGTACTATTCTGGCACCCTTTGGAATCTGCCTAATGCTGCTAAACGATCGCAATTAAGGTAGTTACTCACACATAGATAATCCATATAGTTCTATACAACACTAAATGACCACTATTACAAAACACCCCACTCAGATATTGTTCTGAACTGTTTCTCTTCTCCTATCTACAAACTCTCTCTGTATCTTTCTGCTCTCAATGCTGTATTTCTACTAGTCTATACTACTCACTTCTTAGTCTACAACTTAGTCTACAGTCTTTTTGTTAACAAGAGATGCTTTAGTTCTTCTTCTTCTTCTGCTTCCCTTCCTTCCTTCCTTCCTTCCCCTTAAACCTTCTTCAATCTTTCTCTCTCTCCATCTCTTCCAAAATCCTTTTTCCACCCCCAAACCTTCTCACACGATTAGATTGTGTGACAATTCTCCCCACTAACTTTATAATTGAATTCTTGACGCACTCTGTTCGCCCGCCAGTGCCCAGTTTCTTTCAATAACTAATTTAAACAATGTCAATTGTCACTTTTTTTTTGGATATTATTGAAAGACTTTTGTTTTTTCTATTGAAGCATGTAATTAAATTAATTACTAATTGCAAATATATTAAAATTATAACTATTTATATTGAATATGAGGCCGATGAGATTGGTGAATTGGGAAAATGTTAATTTAGACTTTATATAGGGTGTATTTTTTATATATATATTGTAACGTTTTTCCCTCTAAACTAGTTACTGCAACTATTCTAAGTGGGTTCGTTTAGATAAAATACTCTAAACTTCAATAAGAAAAACACCAATTTATTGTTTTACACAATAAATTACAAATACAACACAATAATAATTAATTCACAGTTTAAACCAACAAAAGTTCACTTTGTTCACTTTCTAAACACTTTTCACAAACGCACGCTTCGTTTGTAAGAAGAATCTCTCTAAACTCTCTGTTGTCACACTATTTATACCGGTGGAGAAGGGTCTAGAAGATTATAGATTGTTCTAGAAAGGGCTAGAGCGCGCCGCCATCGCTTCCTAGCGGCCCCTAGGAGAACTTGAGGTACCTGCTTTCTCTCCTAGATGGCACGAGTGGCTGCGTTACAATATATATAAATAATATATATACATTCTAATATATATATATTATTATATATATATATATGTGTGTGTGTGTGTGTGTGTGTGAATGTGTGTGTGTTGTGTGTGTGTGTCTACAAGGAGAGTCGAAAATCTAAGTGGAGAATAATAATAATAATAATAATAGTAAGTCAATAGTGTGATAAGAGCTTGGCGAAAGCCCTCCCTAATTTACTCAAAGAGCTGAATTAGTCATCATACAAGAGCTGCTTCAATTATTCGCAACAAATAAAGGAGGCAGTTGTTGGAAAAGGAATGCAAATATTTTAAATTGTAGTAAGCTAAATCCAGAATCCAAAAGATCTAATCTGTTTATTTCTCTTTTCTTAAGTCTCACGTGAAATCGTGAGATTTACTGCTTTCGTCCTATTTAAATCCCATGACAGCAGTTATTCAGTGGTGAGTGAGTTTTGCATCTATTTGATTAGTGGTGAAATTGTACCCCAAATAGAGAGATATTTCTGATTGAATTTTGGTCTCACTGAGTTTATTAGTCAAATCTTTTTTTAAAATAATTTTTGCTAAATAGAAGTGGATTTTTAAGTTTCTATAAACTATTGTCAGATCATATTCTGGAGAAGGAAGTGGGTTTGTTTACTTTCCTTCTTCTATAGAAGATATTTGTTCATTAAACTTGATTTTCAAGCTGAAGTTTTAAAAATAAATAAAAATAAAGTATATTTACTGACAATTTTATACACTTCGTTCTAGGTATTAGGAATGCAAAATAATGGTTTTTATATATCAATTAATTGTTACTCAAGGATAATTATCTAGTTTATAGCAAATAGTCACAATTTTCATATATAATTAAAAATCAAGTTATAATAAAACAAATATTAAAAGCGACCACTGCGAAGGCCTTGGAGCAATCTAAAGCATTCATCGCAATAATACATTCTACTTTAATTATTATTACATATAATTATGAAGCATGCAAAATGAAATTCTTCATTGTAATAAAAGAAAAA
Source organism: Triatoma infestans (assembly GCA_011037195.1). Classification (NCBI taxonomy): domain Eukaryota; kingdom Metazoa; phylum Arthropoda; class Insecta; order Hemiptera; family Reduviidae; genus Triatoma; species Triatoma infestans. Next base: position 4,940 of record JAAEAF010006922.1, read on the forward strand.
AACAGGTTATACATTCTACGTCATTATACTCGTACATACCAAATAAAATAAATTAAAATTGAATTACTTTTTCTTTTTTTTTTTTTTTTTTTTTACATATTAGAATGAGTACTAAAAAATTTACATAATTTTGTCAAACTGAATAAGCAAAAATAGAGTTACTTCTTTAATATATTAATATATTTTAAATATATTATTTGGTAGATAAAGCGAACATAATTCTAATATAAAAAAAAAATGTATTTGGGCAGAGTGAAAAATAGGAATACATTAATCTCGTGCTTAATATTAAATACATTTTTTTTTGTTTTAAACATTTAAAATTATTCATAAAGTATGTTGGAGAATAAATACATAAGGTGATTATTTTTAGAGAATTCATTGAAATGAAAAGTGGAAGAGGTTACCTTATAGAGAACATTTATAGAGAAAAGGTAGGCTAATGTTTACATTTAACAATATTATTTTATGTTTTCTAATATCTATAATTTACTGTTACATTTCAGAAATAATGAAAACAAATATTTAATTTAAGAATTACTTTATTTCAATATTTATTATATTTTAGCAGATTTTAAATCCTAACTTAAAAAAAATTGTTTAACTGAAAGTTGGTAAACATGTATTTCTACATTTTAATATTACTAAATATTCTAGTAATTTCTTTTAAACCTTAAAAGTTGTTTAATTGAAAGGTGGCAGCCCTGTGATTATTTTTAACCGCTAGAGATTAAAAAACGTTTTTTTTCTCTCTGGAATTTAAAAGTTTAAATTTTCTACTGATTTTAGTGGAACAAATAGATTAATAGAAAGTAGTAATTCACCAACTATTCAAGCCCAATTCTATTAGAATAATTTTAGGCCTTTATTTCACCATTCTTCAAGGATTCGAATTATATGAATCTATTAGATTCACTTATAGAGACTCAATCTATGGATTTTGCTTCTTTATAGCAACAGGAATCCATATAATTATTGTAATTAACAATAATGCCACTTTAGAAGGAAATATTTCACTTCAGTTTTGAATTAAGCGCATGATATTATTATAAAGTCAAATTATTCAAAAAAATATTTTTTATTCTATCAGATATAAAAATTGAAATAAGAAATAATAAATAAGCAAAAAATTAGTTGGCTGGGGTCTTTTAATAACAACGGCCAAACAAAAATTTTGTTTACATTGAAATAATAAATACTTTGAATGTAAGACATCAGCCTGACCCTGATAATAAAATGATCTGCAGTAAATTGTGCAGTGGAATATTCAAAGCGAAACGAATCCGCTCGTATAAAAATGGAATCAAACATTTGCTTTGAATATAACTAGCAGATTTTTTTTGTAATTGACATAATTGTTTTTGCTGTTAAAAACAATTTATTTTATAGTACAAGGTTAACTATTTTTAAAACTTAATAATCATCTTGGCTCTGTTTCTACTATAACATTAGCCCATTGATAATAGTCACGTTAACTTCATTTATTGTTTGTTAAATAAATATAGTTGTTAATTTAAGGAGGATAGGTATATATAAAACAAGGTTGCGTATGTTTGTTGATTCTTTCTAAACAATTGCTATGTAACATTTAATCTGTTAAGATGAGGAGAGTGAAGTTTCAATTAGAAACTTTTACGAACACCTGAATCATCTGTTAATTGCTCTAACAAATTGTACGTAGTTCTCTGTTCCTTGTTTTTTTTTTTTGCATTGTTAAACAAAACTGAAGGAGGCTCCAAGAGTTTTTATTGGTGTGGGCGGAAGTAAATAATGCGATAGTCTCAGATTTTCGAAAATTGCGAATTGCGGATTTTTTGGTCACGTGAGAATGAAAACTCTAGTGTGATTCACTCATGCGACTTTCAGACTCGAGGGTGGGGACTCTAACCCAGGCACTGCAGTCTACCCAATGAGGCTTACTGTGCCAGCCCCTTAATGTCTATTAGAGGAATCCTCCCCTCTTCATGAGGTGCAGAACCTTCCCCACTAGTCCTAGTCCTTCTTGAAGAACGATTTCCTCCGGTCTCAACGTGCCGAAGATCTCGTACCTCACTCTGCCGATTGCGACTCAATCAAACAACCGGTGAAAGGCCGTCTCCCCCTCCTCCTCCTGACACAGTCTACACAAGGGCTCCGAATCAAATAATCCCACCTTGGGCCGATGTTTCTTGAACCTAACATGCCCTGTAAACAGGCCCGTTATCAGACAAATCTGATGCCTGCTTAGACCCAGGTTTCTCTCGGTTTCTTCTCTTACACAGTCTTGGGCACATAACCATTTTGCCGTCTTTTACCCCAGTACTTAACCTCCAGTTACGAATATGTTCTCTCCGAGTACATTCTCTCAGAGATGCCCTCGCCATACTTTTGGCTATCCACAGAACAGGTTCTGGCCCACAGAAAGGGGTGTTCGCTCCATTCCTGGCCAGTTGATCGGCTAGTTCATAACCTTTTACCCCCTGGTGTCCCGGCATCCATACCAGCCGCACTTTACTATAACAGTTAATTGATAAACATATGATTTTTACAAATGTTTAAAGAGCTTCAAATTTTTTGAGAGAAGAGTGACTCTTCACTCTCCTAGACATTTCTAATATAAATTTTTTGAGAAAATTGTTGCAACAAAAGTGATAGGCCTCTCTATATATGGTTAGTTTATCAAGTTTAACGAAACCCGTTGGTGTCTTTATGGGGAAAGTTGCAAAAACTGAAAAAGTATAAATAGCAAAAAAAAAAAACATAATCTTTAGGATGAAAAATGCCGAGCATTGAAAAAGGTAGTACATGAAAATCAAGAGGAATTTTTTTTGTAATATTTTACAAGAGGGCTTGACAAAAGAAAGTATAATAATAAACCCTTAACATCTGAATTTGCAGCTATAATTGTTTCAAAGGAAGAGGGCATTGAAATAAAAAAAAATTGTATAGACAGACGACGATTCCCTATAGTTTAAGCATTGGCTATAAGCAGGGAAGGGATTAGCTCAGTAGTAGCGCGCTGCACTAGCAACGCCAAGGTTCCGGATTCAAATCCTGCACGCTGCCCTTAGATTTTCTCTTCCTAGGATCATCTGGGGCAGTATTGTATGTAGTATCTAGAGAACACTGAGAAGGCTCAGGGAGGCATAGTAGATTTTTCAGGTCGCAATGCATACACCTTAGAAAAAAAAGAAGTCTTAAGGGCAGACTTTTGATCGTGTTGACTTACGTATACGTAGTTAGATCCTTATTCAGCCAAGGACAATTATATGTTTCGTTGTCGACAAATCGACTCCTAACTTCGGCACTGACGAACTGTGTAAGGAACTACTTTTGACATCAGTTTGTTGTGCCTTATTTGTTCTTAGATTTTCTTTTTGGCAAGCCTCCACCCGGCCGACCCCCCCTTCCGGGAACTAGGCGACGAAGGCGTCAGGAGGGCAGAGTCCTTTAGTCAGAGAATCATAGTAGAAAGAGATGTGAATCTTTTATAGCAGATTTATTTTTTCCAGATGAATAAAAATCTAGGTATGATTGAATAATTAATTGGAATAATTAAATTCAAGTATTAAGTTATGTAAATTTGTCATTATTCACCCAAACAGTTAAATTTAACAAAACTCCATGAAAAAATTTGGCGAGATTAATAATGTTCATTAAAATGTCACAAGCTTTTTACGAAATTGTATCAGTTATTTTGACTTCTGGTAATCGATATCTAATTATCTTGTTCACTGGGATTATGATGTCATCCCAAGATATTTCTTTCGTTCTTAAACTCCCTAAATAAGAGAAAATCTATTTCTGCTTCCCCTTCGGGGCACTGATATATATTTCCAAGATTTTTGTATCTACTGGAAAGTGTTCTACTTTAACTGTAAGTATAGAGAAGTCTGTTTCTTCATCATAACTTATATTCTCATATTCACTTAAAACATTAAATTCATGAATTTTAAAGATAAAAAAAAAACTAACATGAAAACATTTACAAGATTTCTCTTCTCAGCAATTTTCCTTCTAATTGACAAATTTTCAATTGAACATGGATTTTTTCACACTACATTTGCTGAATAGTTGAACCGTACATTTCATTGAAATGGCTTTTTCAGATTGAATGCCTTTTGCACACAGAGTCCTAGAATCAATCTAGAAAAAAAAATAATTTTGCTAAAGTGAATTTTTACAAAACTGTACCAATCTCCAGCTCGTCATACTGACGCTTCCTACTTTATTTCCGGTTTTTAAAATTATGTTGCGGTTTTCCGATGAGAGAGCTCTCATTCCAAGAACATAAAAAAAAGCGCAAAATAAAAAACAGTACAAATCGGCAATACATGTAAAAATTGTATTTTTATTGAACTATCGATTTGTCCGGGGGAGGGGGATTCCCTTCTTTTTGTCATTTTCCCAGTGCCCTCTCTTTTGGAGAGCTCCACCTCTCGGCCTCTAGAATTTGTAGTGGAAGAACGAAATGGAAAAATAATAGTTTTGGAAAATAGTTTAATAAAATAAATTTTGTGAAAATTAGCTAGTTCAAATAGTGTATTTTAGTGATGCGGACAGAGCCTGGTACTACAATCTAGGTCAATGCAAACCAAGAGACAAAGGGCAAGAAACAGTTAGGGTAAAACAATAAAACTCCCTCCAGACATACCAGCATTATTTGAAAGGACTTAAACTATGAAGAGAAGACACCGAAGCAGAACACTTCAGGAATCAGTGCCAGATATAAGTTAAAACATAAGAGTTTATTCCACTAATTTCAGTAAATTAATAAGCATATTGCTGTGTTATTGAATAGCATTTAAATATCTTTAAAGAATATATTTAATTTAATCTACCAGTGTATTCTCAATTATTCTTATTACTTCTTTCTCTTAAAACTTACAAACACAAGCCCTTTACAAAACCGCTCACGCCACAAGCCACCATTATACTACAACAGCACACCAATCACATTTCATTAAAACTATTATTTTCCATTTCGTTCTTCCACTACAAATTCCTAACAAGAGATTTGAGAAAATACAAATATGGATCTGATATTTGTACATATTATTTCTATAATCAGAAATATATAAAATTGGAGCAGTCCTTAGATTATGATGGAGCAGCATCAGGTTTACAATTAGTTTCAATTTCTACCACACACTCACAACTATATCTACTTTCATACGCCGGCCCGGGTTTTCCTGGTTCCCTTTGTATAACAAACAAAAAATCTGGTAAAAAGGACTTTTAGGAAAGGAAAGGTAGTTATAATTAAGAAAACTCTTTCTTCAAACTTATCATTTTTACTTAATATTTAGCAGTCGTTATATTTTTGGAGGAGCATGACCTTCCACCACCACCTCCCCTCCCGCCTCAGAACTTCTGTAAAATCCACTTTTTCGGAAGCCTTAAAGTATAGGGCCCTGTTTGTATAGTATAGTTTGTATAATAAGTTTGATGAAACCGGTTGATGTGATGATAAAATCACAGAAAAGTGAACAAAACTGTTCTGTAATTCGTACTTTTGGGCATTTGATTTTCTTCAAATTCGGATATTTAATTCTATTTAATATGATATAGATGATATAATTGGCGGTTCTCCTCACACAAAGAATCTCTGATGTAGCCGAAACAATGCTCGGAGATTACCAATGTGGATTTCGGAAGGGTAGGTCAAGAACGGATCATATCTTTACTATGAGGACGGTCCTTGAAAAATTTTATGAAAATGATTTAGACCTACATCAACTCTACATTGACTTTAAAATGGCTCCATTTCTCGGAAAGGAATTATTGAATGCATGAATGGTTTAGGAGTGATTAGGTTAGTCAGGATGACCCTGACGCAGACAGTGGCAAAGGAAGCTGTCCAGGGTAAGGTCTCGAAGGAATTCCTCATTAATGTAGGCCTTAGACAAGGAGGCCCGGTGTCGCCGGTTTTGTTTAATTTGGTGTTGGAAATGGCGTTGAGGAAGACTACGGCAAATTCAGGAGGCACTATTCATAACCGGTGCAGCACATGACCTATGCGGACGATGTGGCGCTAATAACAAGATATGGAGCCGCACTTAACAGCGCATTCCTAGAATTGGAAGAAGAGGCCGCCAAGTATGGTCTGAAAATTAACACAGACAAAACAAAATATATGGTGACAGCAAAAAGAGCAAGAAGTTTTGGAGATTTACTGGCTGGGGCTATACCGCTTCGAAGGAGTGAGGACATTTAAATATTTGGGAACAACCCTCACATCCAAGAATGAGGTTAGCCACATGTAAGGAGCAGAATTACAGCCGGAAATAAATATCTAGGGGCATTAAGAAGTACGCTCCGAAATAAGAATATCTCTAGACAAGCCAAGATTACCATATATATGACGGTTCTCAGACCTATAGTAATGTATGGGCTAGAAACTTGGGTGTTGACAGCAGTAGATAAGCTGCTGGGAGAGGAAAGTTCTTAGACGTATATATGGCCCAGCAATAGAAAACAGTGTTTACCGGTGGAGGAGAAACGCTGAACTATACCAGCTTTACAAAAAAAAAAATCTTGTGACTGCAGTCAAACTAGGAAGGTTATGCTGGTTAGGTCACCTGCATAGGATGAATGAAGAGAGAATTCCTCGAAAGGTGTATGAAAATCATCCAGGCGGCAAAAGACCAAGGGGACGGCCAAGGTTGAGATGGCTACAAGATGTGGAGGCAGACGTGCTAAAAATAGGGATTAGGTAATGGCGAAGAAAGCTATTAGATCGAGATGGTTGGGAAAATTTGTTGAAGGAGGCCAAAGTCCTACAAGGGCTGTAGAGCCATGAGAAGAAGAAGGTAGATGATATAGCCATATAATAAATCAAAATGGACTTTAAACTTTAGAGAAAAGCAAAAACTCACCCCGTCCTTCAAACCATCCTTAAATTAAAGTAAAGCTGTTTCATACAAAAGAGATACGATTCTGTGTGTATGGTTAGTATACCAAATTAATGTAACTCGTTGGTATCTTTATGGAGAAAGTCGCAAAAGAAAAAAAAAAAAATGAAAAACTGTTCAGTAAAGTGGCACTTCCGGTGAACCAATTTTCTACAAACTCAGAATTTTGACAACACATTTACATGTAATTAATATTATATAGATGATAGAATAGTGTAGGGGTAATAAACTAAAAAGGCACTTTGGAGAGAAACAAATCCATTCTGTAAATTAGTAACTGCGGTTGACAAATTTTGACAGATAACTTAACTGTCGGATCCAATTGTGATACTCAAACAGAATGTACTCAAGTTTTGAACTTTCAATGTTTCAAAGCTATACTGTTCACTCACACACAAATGCATACATACCATTTTAAAAAAAATCATTATTACGGACACATATCGCAAATTTGACATGATCAGAATACTTCCTTTTCAATAACAAAAGTAAAAAAATAAAAATAAAAATAAAAACAAATGAAAGAAAATCTATTTTTCTAATGATCATTTAAAACATCAAAATAAACGACTAGACGCCTCTTTGTTGGGTGGGAATTTTCTTTTAATAGCTCTTTTCTCTATTTAAGAGTGGTGTGTATATCATTGAAATTGTGTAGTGAATCACTATATTGTTTTGACAGACAAAAAGTGAAATGAGATTTATTACAATCTCCACCATCCTTCCGATTCTTTTGACAAATATGATTTACAACTATAGTTTAAAACATAATCTCCCAACCAGCCTGCAGTGCAGTAAATATCACTTTTGTGTGAAAGAAGCTTAATGGCTATATTTAATTTTAATTTTGTCTGTCATGACGATGGAGCACTTCAGTTTAGGTCCATGTTTAATATGCTAACCAGTATATTACTAAAAAAAAAATCTGGCGTGAAACACTCACAGAACTTTCTCTTACTGCAGTTTTTTTTTAATTAAGGCGCGTCAACATCTATGGTCATTGGCGCCCGGAGCCTTTTCAGTACCGGCCTCCGGACAGTGAGCTATAGGGGCTCCTAGGAAGAAAAAATTTAAGGGCAGCACAGCTGAACTCGAACTCGGGACCTCCGCGTGGGAGTCCAGTGCGCTAACCACTGAGCTAATCCCTTTCCTATTACTGCAATTTACCCAGTTTTACATGACAAATTTTCTTCAAACTGCCAATTCTTAACGGATATTTAGTTGTCTTCAATGTACATCATTCTGGGAATCTAAGCTTAATAATAAACCACTTTTTTGATGAACGCTTAAAATCGCCCCTCCACCAAAAACCCTTAAATGAACTTTCTCGGAAAGAAGCTTTCAAAATAAAAGTGGATTGATCTCATTATTTATGGTTAGTATATCAAATTTAATGAAATCAATCGGTGGCTTTTATGCAGCACATTGCAGAAAAATGAAAAAAAAAACTGTTCAATAAAAACTCAGAATTTTGACAACATATTTAATTCTAATTAATATTATTTAGATGAAGGAATTGTATAATAAATAAAATAACCCTTTAGGGGGAAGTATGACCTCCATTCCTCTCACAATAGCCCCTTTAAATGAATTTTCCCATAAAAATGTTTCAAATAAAAGTTGTAGCATTTAATATGTGCAGTTCATATCAACAAGTTTAAAAAAAAAATTGTTGGTGACGTTTTTGAAGAAATGAATTTTAAAAAACTGAACAATCCATTCAGTAAAATGGTGTTTCCAATTGAGGAATTTTGACACATTACTTCGTGTCGTAACTCATTGTGATATCCCAAACGGAATACGATATTTCGTTTCTGCGTTGTGCTCTTCTCACATGCATATATCCATTTATATGCTGCATTAAGAGAAATCAAAAAGTAATAAATAATTTAATAAAATATTTTAAAGTTATAAAAATTAACTATAACAAAGTAGAAGTGAATGAATTTACATATTTTCTTTTCTATGCCCTCAATAATTAAATTTACAATCAACAGAATCATCAATATTCAACAGAGTTGGTTATAATAACCGATAAAATATGTTATACAAAAGGCTGAATTCTGTATATTTTTTATTCCTTTTCATCTCTGGAAAAGGACTCAGTATTTCGTGATCGCGTTAGATTTCTTGAATTTGAATTTTTTACACGAAAATGCTTTGAAAGTCCTTTTTGAGGTACGAAAAAATTATTCTTAGAGAGAATGGTCTGTATCTTGTTTGTAAAAATCTGGTGTAAAAACTTACCTCACTATCATTATTGCTCTAATATAATTATAAATTTGACAACAAATTTGTTCAAACTCGGAAAGTTTCGTTGCCCCCCACATACGAGTTGTTGGGGGCAACATAAATGTACATACAAGGCATAACAAGGTTATCCTTATTTATAAGTTATTGATATGTTATATAGATAACCTCGCGCACAAGTCAATCAGTGTAGACAGTAAACTCTCTTACACGAACTTAATTAAATTTACTGTGACGATGAATGAAAATCCGAAACCTGCTCAGGAATATGGAGAAATATGCATGCTGCGACGGATAAAATACCAGATGTTGTCGCCAGCATTTTGGATCCATCCGCATATTCAAAAGTTTTAACATTAAGTTAAAAACGGCAACTTTGAATGGGTTAAGTCCAAATTCTAATCTAGGGTAGGTAATACTTGTACATATTATATAGGCCATAGGACTTTTATATTTTAATAAAATGAGACTTAAGTGGAAATACTTAAAATGACAGCTCTCCATAGATTTCCCCCCAAAAAAACAAATTTCCTCGGTAAATGTTTCAAAATAACAGTTATAGTCACTTATGTATTAGTTAATCAGCTAAGTTTAAAGCAAATCATTGAGGTTATTTTTGAGAAAATTGCGGGGAAAAAAAATAAATCTTAAGTAAAATTGCGTTTTCATTGCAGGATTTTTATGAATGAAACTTTCATGTCCATTGAATAGTAGATTTTCGATTTTGCTGCAATTGTTTTGTGTTCATTTCATTTTCAACACACACACACACACACACACACACACTCCCCCTATACATACACATTCACACAACTATTAACAAATTTTTTTCCTCTCAAAGAACCTCAAAAAGGATAATTTAAAGAAGCGCAAATAGGCACATATAAAAAAGTGCCACCTACATTAACAAAAAAAACAAACAAAAAAAAACATTAAAAAAAAAAATATATATTTATAGTCGCAGTTATTTGAAATATTATTAAATTGTTTATTATATAAACTAGCTTGAGAAGATAAATAATATATGATAGTAATCTAGGGAAGTTTTTCAATTTTTTTTATTTATTTTTTTAACGTTGGGTGGAGAAGCACAATAGAAACGATATGGTCACAGATACCTGGTATATACAACGAAGAAAGTTTTTCTTCTTCCCACTTTCTCCGGGGTAGCAGAAGAATATATAAGGGTAACCCTTTTAAGGTAAGGCAGATCAAATGTATGAGGGGGAAAAAAAAATTGAAATCTGTGATTGGAAGAAGGTGTGCTCCTTATAAATTTGCAATAGTGAGTGTTGAAAGTGATTGAAGAAGCCAACCTTCTTCAAGTTAGAGACTCTCTGTAAATATGTGTGTAGATTAGATTAGATTAGATTAGATTCTAAAGGGGGGATTGGCTCTTCAGCCTGCGCCACCGCGACACCCTATGGATCTATTATAGCACCCCCCAAGTTGGAGGCCCTTCCCCGGTCCTGTTGTTTATCGGACTGTGGAGTTGGGGTGGCTCCCGGGTGGTCAATTAGGGCACCTGCCATCAGAGCATCCTCTCGAGTCCTGCTTGCCTTAGTAGACTTAATAGGCCCGAGAGGGGGCCCTGGCTGAGACTTGATGGCACCAGCTTTTCTTTTCCAAAGAGGCGGTACCTTATCCATACCAGTCCGTCGCACTGACATACCACGTGCAGCGCTGTTTTCTCTTCTTCCTGACAAAACCTACACAGGCTACTCGTTGCCAGGCCCATGCGATGCATGTGCTTGTTAAGTCTACAATGGCCAGTGAGAACACCAACTGCCACCCGGCCTAATTGGAGTAATTTCGCAGTTAGCTTGGGAGAGTGGCTATGAATAAACGTTTTCGCCTGCCTTTGGCCTGGGGTTTTAACCCTCCATTCCCATGGATCGGTCCTGCATCCATAGCTTTATGGATGCGCTCCTGAGGCATCTTGAGGCGCCACAGAACGGCTCCGGCCCGATAAGTGCTCCGATTGAACCCTCCCGGGCTAGGCGGTCTGCCGCTTCATTGCCTCTATAACCCGAATGCCCAGTTAGCCAAACCAGGAAGACCTTATTATGGCTACTAATTTCCCTGAGTATACCTAGGCAATCCCACACTAGCCTTGAGCTGATCTCCCACGAGTCAATTGCCCGCAGAGCAGCCTGCTATCCGAATAAATGACGACTCTGGAGTTATACACTCCCCGTCTTCTTATTTCGGCGGCGCAGTTAGTAATCGCGACTAGCTCTGCCTGAAAGACCGTGGCTAGTCTTCCCAGGCTTATCGAGATATTACATCTCGGATGAGCCCCGTACACGCCGGCTCCTACGCCATCTTCCATTTTGGACCCGTCCGTGTACCATATAGATTCGCCTGTTTTTTGGCGGCCCGTTCTTCTATGCCCCTCTGTCTAATATCAAGACTTTGCAGGGTTTTTGGCTAGGCGACCTAGGAGTCATTATATCCGTAGGCAGACCCAAAATCGGGTCTGCCTTCAACTCCTCACATAAATCTTGATAATGCCCATTACGCCTGGGATAAATGGGAGCTTGTTCCTGATATAGTCGTGGCACGACTGCCCTAGCAACGCCTTGGACGTAGATGTGGAGTGGTGGAAGATTTAACAGGATCTCCAAGGCCGCAGTGGGGGTAGTCATCATGGCACCCGTCGTGCTCAGGCAAGCCAGGCTTTGAACACTTCCGAGCGCCCCAGACCCCCCCATCTGCAAGGTCTTTGTCCATCCACACCACTGCCCCGTGGGTCACCATGTCTCACTACGCGGGTATAGATCCACAGGGCCATCTTCGGACTTAATCCCCAATTTTTACCGCACAGCCTCCTGCACCTACCCATGGCGATTTTGGCTTTGTATGTGGTAATGTTAATATGAGAATTCCATGTCAGCCTTCGGTCAAACATGACTCCCCAAACATTTGCCTCCATGGCAAAGGAATCGCGACCCCTCCGAGTATCGGCTATTGTGAAAGGAACCACTTGGGTGTTGTGGGGATTGATGGAGAGACCTTCCGCTCTGCACCATTAATTTACAATATTGAGCGCACTCTGAGTGCGCTCAAATATGTATGTAAGTTTTTATGAAAAGTAATATCTCCAAAGTGATAAAAACTATTTATTCATAGATTTATGTTGTTATATATATAGTGGTTATTTTAATTATTTATATATTTATTTATTTTTAATCCTCTCCAAATTTCTGTGTAAACGCAGGCTCCACGAGAGATCACTCCCTTCTGAAAAGATTCCAATTATAACTTTAATACTTATTTTCTTTTTCTTGTCAGTCAGATGACATTGAAGAAGCACATTCTTTGCCTCAAGATATTCATGTGGATATCCCGAAAAACTGCCGAAACCCATCGATGGCCATCAAAATGAAACATATATAATTATCCTATTTATGGTAGTGGAAAATTGTACAGTATAAAGGAATTGGCATTTCATATTATGAAAAACTAATGGCAGAGAGTCCCCAAAACCGTTTAATATCAATTTTCACAGAGAAATCTTTAAAAAAATAAAACTATTTCCTAGGAAATTGAGTAAAACTAATAAATCATTTAGTAACGTTAGGTTAAACCGGCTTTGATCAAAATCACGAAAGCAATACTTCCCCCCTTTAAAGCCAATAAGGAAATTACGTAAGAGCCAATGAATAAGGATTAAAAAAAAGAAAAGGTGATTCATTTTATTTCTACATTACACAGCACTTTAAACAATTTCTATATATACTTCATTTTTACCATAGTATGAATATAAGGAATGGATAAATGTGTGTTATTAACAACAATAGATCAATTTACGCTGAGTAAATGAATTAAAATACGGGTAGATAAAGAGGCGTAGATAGATAGAAGATAAAAGAAAAAGGGGGCGGATCTGTTAGAAATTACTAAAAGGGATTTTGTAGACATTTGAAATTGATTAGGTCACGGCAACTGAAAGTGGTAGAAGCAGAAAACAGGGGTGTAGGGGTAAAAAGGAATGAGAAAGAAGGAGAAGGAATTCAATCTCTGAGTGAATGTACTAACAGCTGAAATGTTATTGTATGAAATGGAAAGCCGCTGCTAATAGAGAGAGAGAGTGAGAGTGCGCCTTATAGATAGGCGCGCACACACCACACACACCCATACACATACAGGATATTATGAACACGCGGGAAAACGGAGAAGGAAGAACATTTCGATCTTGATTATACATGAGGAAAGCTTACTCTCTTCTACTGCCGTGGCTGTGGTACAAACCTGGGTATATACCACTGCCACCGCAATACCTACATGCTGTTACCACCGCCATACACAAACCACACTACCAAACATATTACTAATTTTCTACAACATTTATTTTTACCTATAATAAATTTGATATTCCCTACTTATTACACACAAACAAAACATTAATCTACATTCATCTTTCTTTCTATATTGTAACTTTATTAATATAGGAAGGTACATTCACTTTTATTGTTCATAAATTTAATATATATCATTTCATTTACATGGAACTCAAACCACAATGTACAAATTAAAATTTGGGCATTGGAAAATCGTTTTAACAAGCAGAATTTTACAAGAATATTGTAATTTGATCGGGAGATATTTCAATTGATTGTTAAGCTTTCTACTTTCCCACATTCTCCTCAAAAGTGCCGTTGAATTATGAAGCTTATTTCTCCACTCCAATATAAAATTGAAGCCATAGCAATGGGCAGTGAGCTGTAACGGCTCCTGGGGTAGAGAAAATCTAAGAGCAGCTCTGCTGGACTCCAACTAGGGCAGGACCTCCACTACCACTGAGCGCTAATCTCTTCCCTGTAATCAGTATAACTCAAAAACAGGAAAAGTACAGAAAATTCAAACTTTATACTTTGTCTAGGCTCTACAAAAGGGATTGAACATCAAGTTATAAGTTCTGACCTGTTTATATCTTTCTTCCAAACTCTTGGTTCCCGATTCATCTGCGGCGGCGACTACAACGCGAAGCATCCTCGTAGGATATATCGTGTGGCCAACCCCCGAGGTCGCATCCTCTACAATGCTTTATCTCAGACTCATTTCTCCTTCACAGCTCCATCTCAACCTACTTACTGGCCCACTTCCTTGAATAAACTCCCTGATCTTCTCGATTTCTTTATTTGCTCTAACATATCATCAGTTTATACGGAAACGTATACCCTACCTGACCTCTCCTCTGACCATAGTCCAGTAATCCTCTCCATTGATATCCATCCTAAGATCCTTCCTCCTAGACCTACCTTAACTAACGGACCGATCAACTGGGACAATTTTAGGAAAATTGTTGAAGACAAAATAGACCTAAAAGCTTCACTTAAAACACCCATAGAACTAGACACTAACGTTGAACATTTGACACAAACAATACAACAAAGCATTTGGCAGGCAACAACGTACTTCTCAGCTAATCAAACATCCCCCCTACCCTACGACTTACCAGTACATCTATGAATGCTTATTACTCAGAAACGATGAGCAAGAGCCCTCTGGCAACGTAATGGGTACCCTTCACATAAACGTTTACACAACGCACTGACTAGAAAACTAAAAAACGAACTCCGAACTTATTATAACAATCAATATTGCACCTAGACTGCGACACTTACAACAGAAGACCTTTCCTTATGGAATACCACAAAACGTATACTTAAATACCAGACCCCTCCCTCTCCTCTTCGTCACGAGGACGACTCTTGGGCAAAGTCTAGCGACGAAAAAGCAGATCTCTTTGTCACATTTCTTACCTCTATATTCGTTCCTCATTCCGACATCCTGGACCTAAACCATAACTCAGTCGTCACAAACGAACCAGACTCTCCTCTGCCCCTTTCAATTCCGCCCAAACCCATCACCCCATCTGAGGTGATTAAAATCATTACCAGTCTTCCCAAGAAGAAAAGTCCTGGTTATGACCTAATAACCTCAACCATCCTTCAACAACTCCTCCGTAAAGCCATAATTTTCCTAACATCCATTTATAATGCAGTTCTCAGAACCACATACTTCCATCCTATGGAAATTTTCTTCACTACGAATGATCCCCAAACCTAATAAACCTCTCCATTGTCCTAAATCCTATCGCCCCATTAGCCTTCTTCCTATTTTAGGAAAAGTTCTCGAAAAAATTCTTCTTCATCGTCTCCTATCAATCCTAGAACCACTTCAAATCATCCCACATCACCAGTTTGGATTTCGGAGTGGTTACTCTACTATCCAGCAGGCGCATCACGTTGTAGATACCATCGCTACCTCCCTTGAACTGAAACAATACTGTGCTGGCGTCTTTTTAGACATTTCTAGAGCCTTTGACTGCGTGTGGCACGAAGGTTTACTGTGGAAGCTCAAGGGTCTCGTACCCTGTACCTACTACCTTGTCCTGAAAACCTTTCTAAGTGATCGATTCTTCCAAGTCACCCAAGGCTCATCTACCTCCTCCATCTCTCCCATCCTAGCCGGAGTACCGCAGGGCAGCATCCTCGCCCCCATCTTATACACAATTTATACTTCTGACATCCCCGTACACCCCACCACTAGCCTATTCACCTATGCTGATGATATACAGCAATCCTATCACCTCACATCGATCCCGTTCTCTTCAGGCGCTCCTTGCAAATCCATCTTCACTCACTTGAATCCTGGTTAACGAAATGGAGAATAAAAATCAACCTTAATAAATCCTAATACACAGTTTTCATAGTAAACAAAAAAGTACTCCCTCCCGTCTATCTGTTAAATACTCCTATTTCCCCCACGTTCGTCCTCTTGGACTATACTTAGACAAGCGACTCACATGGAATCCACATACGAGACTTAAACGAATCACCCTCAACCAACGCTTCAGACTTCTGGCTAGACTTCTTGACAAACGCTCTAAACTAACACTTCTAAACAAAAGACAGCTTTACATCTCACTGCTCGCTCCAATTTGGACATACGGACTAGAACTATACGGCACTGCTAAGCGTTCCAACCTCAATAGAATTCAAACCCTTCAGTCAAAAATCCTCCGTCGCATTGTCGACGCCCCTTTTTACGTCACCAACCGCACCATCCACAACGACCTCAAGATCCCGTTTGTCAGCGACCTCGCAAAATCCCGATACATCAAATTCCACAGTCACCTATCCGTCCATCCAAATCCCCTCGTCCAAGCCCTCTACTCAAACTCACTCCCAGGTAATCCCCAAATCCTATAACTGCCATTCATGACATTGCATGATATAGTATTCCTTCTATCATATTTACTTGTTGTATATATATAAAAGCAGTTGTAAATATTCAATAAAAAAAAAGTAAAAAATAAAAATATCTTTGCAAAAATTCCAAGTTCGAATAAAAAATGCGGCCAATTTCTTTCTGCAAAAATATTTGGGTAATTCTTTTTTACTGATAATATACTGATGGACAAAATTAGCCCACCACTCAATTTTTGTTTAGTTAAAATTAAATAAATTATCTTCCGCTTTTGTTTTGGTGAACTGTTAATATTTGGGTGATATTAGTGTAAACTATGAATAATACTTTCTTTACTCCTTAATCCCATTTTCACAAACAGTAGCCTTTGACCCATCCAATCTACACATCATAAAATTTATTCCGACTCATTCTTTCTCTTTACCCTGAACGTTTTTGTTTTTTATCTTTGTATTTTAAAAAGAATTTTGTTCAATGGCCGCGGTAAGAAATTTAAGTGAACATGATTGCGTTAAAGCTAAAGGATGGGTACAGTCAGCGTGAAGTCGCTAGGAGACTGGGCGTACATCACTCGTCTATAGGCAGGGCTCTAAAGCGATTTAGGGAGACAGGAGGTCATTCAAAATGAGAGGGGCAAGGTCGGCATAGATGTACAGCAAAGAGAGACGATAGGTATATCCGACGCTTGGCTTTGCGAAACCGGAGCATCACGGGAAATGAGATAAAAAGTCTCATAAGGCAAGTCCGAAATGTTTCCAATTCCAGCAGGACTGATAGGAGAAGAAACCTTATGAAAGAAACCTTAGAGCTCCGTGGCCCTCTCCTTACCATAGTTCACAAAATGACCAGGCTTTAGTTTGTTGCACGTGAACATGTGAATTGGACTTTAGACAACTGGAAGAGAGTTCTCTTTACAGATGAGGTGTGAGTAGGTCTAAATTCTTCAGATGGCCGTAATTACACTTGGAGACATCGAGGAGAGAGGTATGCGCCATGCTGTATGGTCCCTCAGGTGGCATTTCGTGGGGGCTCACGGATGTTCTGGGCTGGCATTTCCTTCGATGGTCGTACTGATTTGGTTGTTGTGCGGGGAAGGTCTTTACCGTCTCAGAGATACTTAGAAGACATAATCGAAGAACATGTAATGCCATTTGCCTCTTACATCGGCGAGGGATTATTGTTAATGCATGATAATGCCAGACCTCACAGAGCACGAATTGTTGCTGACTACCTGAATGGATTGAGCGTATGGTATGGCCACCACGAGTCCAGACTTGAATCCTATTGAACACGTCTGGGATCAACTTAAGCAAAGAGTACGACGGAATCCATGTCCAAGCATCCTTGATGAATTGGAAAGGGCTGTTGTTGAAGAGTGGGACAGCATTCCACAGGACTTCATTCAAAACCTCTTCCAATCAATGCAAAGATGTTTAAGAGATGTAATTCGTGCCAGAGGAGGATATACCCATCATTGAGTATGTTTTCTTTAAATTTTTTCCTTTTTTTTTTTAGTTTATCTTTATTTTACAATTTTTTTGAACTCATTATGTACCTTGGATTTACCTGTGTAAAATACAATTTCGCTTTCAAATGACTTATTTTTTCAAGTCAACAATATTTTTAAAGTCCAAAATTTACACAAATTGGAAATTATAAAAAAAAAATAAAGGTGGTGCATTAATTATTTTGTCCATCAGTGTAGTTTTTCAGTTTTTCCCCAATTTTTTTCAGGTATTATAACTTTACCCTTATTGCGTAATTTTAGATTCCAACGATTTTCCTTCAATCTTAATGTACCAACTGACCTACATCAAAAGATTTGACCATCTTATATAGGAAACATTTTTTCGGTTATAATTCAGTTGAATGGAATTCTGTGGGTGCCCACAGTCACCTGGATACGGCATGGAAAACGACTAAACATTTACTCAAGGTTCTCTGTTTCTAAGAAAAGTTTTTCAATTATCACTGCGATAATTGTAATAAGAGAAAGTTGTGTGAATATTTCACACCAGAATTTTGTAATTTTTTTGTTTGTTTTTAATCAAAAAGTTAAAAATTAAATTTGTGATGATGGATTATTACATTGAATAGGAAAAACTTCCAGATAAAGTTTCAATATATAATTAATATAAAATATAAAATTAATGTCACTGTTAAAATAGAATTCATAATTTGTATGATGCATACAGTTTTTTTTTATTTTAAATAAATAAAACATAAATAAATGGACATACAGAATAAATTTGTACAAAAAAAAAAAAGATAAAATTAAAATGATAAAAATCCATTATGATTAAAAGCTATTAACTGACAGTATTATCCAATAATATTGTAATTTTATTTAAGTAAATTTTTATGTTTTCTATGTAAATGTTTATAACAATTATTGATGACGTAATAGCTTTTTTTTAACCTTACATTTGTTAAAAATAGTTCTTATTATCTTTGCTTAGCAGTACACAAATAGTTTATTTGAATTATCATACGATTGAACAAACAAAATTTAATTTTATATAGAAAGATGTTCGGTGACCTTAGGTGCGATGTATGGAAGATTAGAATTGAGGAAGTTTAATTTAAAATACGAAACAAATCTCTGGTTCTTTAAATGAAATGTAGGAAGTCACCATAAATTTTACTCGCAGGAGTCGGGGAATTGAAGTCACAACCCAATATTACAACATAGCTGTTCATAATTAGGTGACCACTTTGTCCAGCCGATATTTTTGATCTTTAATACTTAAAAAAAACAAAAACAGGATCCCATAAATTACGACCTTTCTTACTATCAGCATGGATTTAGTACCCAAACTTCATAATTTTGTACAGGTTCTCCGTTGTTGTTTTTAAAGTGAGATATGAATATTAAAAGTTTGACATATCTGATCATTCTGGTAGTCTAAATAGCCGAAGTGCCACCATCATATTTTCATTACTTTAGACCTGAGGCTAAGCCAGTAATTTTTGGGCCAGGAGGAAGAAATCCTAAAATAAAACAGAACAGTGAAAGAAAAAATGATCACTAAAGACCCACAATCACGTAACCCACATGGAGAGCTATTGCTGGCTTAGAGCGTATTTGCAAGTATGCCTCTCATAAGCAGGCCTTAAAACTGACTGAGAGGCGTATCTGTAAAGCTCATTGCCACCGGCAATTCATTGCCAGTTGAAAGAAATTTGCTGTTACCAGATTCCTCGAAATCGCAGAGTACATGAAGCGGTTTATCTTTCTCAATTAAGAAAAACCTGCTATGACCACAATTGGCAACGGCCAGTATAGGGCTATTGACAAAGATACACACATAATGTGTTGTAGACATGTGGCATTTCGGACCCACATGGAGGTATTCTACCAAGGGGAGGACAACGTTCTCGTTTCATCACAGGAGGTGAAGTGGGAGTGTAGCATTGTTTCTGACGAACTGTCATATGCGGTTTCACGATTGGTCACGGGGCATGGACAGTTGAATGGTAAATGGGCAAGGATGGGTCTGATGGGGGATGGGAGCTGTAGGCGTGGGCAGAAGGAGCTAAGTGAGCATGTGTTCTTGGATTGCCACTGTATTCTGATTTGTGTCAGCGGTTGCAGAGGGAGGTTGGGTTCCACGTTGCCTTGGAGAATAATAGTCTGCCCCTGCTGCTCGAAAACAGCAGTGCCGCATATAGAGGTTATAGGCGTTTTGCGGAAGAAGCATTTAAAAGGAGAATGGAATGGGTCAATAGGGGCGGATTGGGTAGGTAGTTTACAAGTTGGAGTGGAAGTAATTGCTGCTCGAAAACAGCAGTGCTGCATATAGAGGTTATAGGCGTTTTGCGGAAGAAGCATTTCAAAGGAGAAAGGAATGGGTCAATAGGGGCGGATTGGGTAGGTAGTTTACAAGTTGGAGTGGAAGTAATTTATTGCATGAATGTTGCATGAATGCGGGTTTCAGGCTAGAGGTGTAGTTATAGACCCTTAGTTTTAGGCTAGTTTGTAAGATTAGATGTAGGGTTTCTCATACCCCCCAGGAATATTGAGTACAGAGGGGCGCAAGAGTGTTTATGGCTGACTGGACGAGCTTAGAGTGGAAGGGTGTAAATAAATTTTAACTCTATTGGATGAAGGGAAGATAGGTTGGATAGGGATTTTGGAATATCGAGTACTGGGGGGACCTATAGATTAGGATTAGCTTGGTTAAGTTCAT
>JAAEAF010006923.1:0-43631 GCA_011037195.1 Triatoma infestans
CTCACTTACTTACTTATTCGAGACCTCTTCTAGGTTTTACATAAGGAGCGCCATCTCTCTCTATCCCTCGCAACTCTCTTGGCCTCAGACCATTCAATCCCCTTCTTTTTTTAAAATACTTTGGAGATTATCCTTCCAAGATATTCTTCTTCTTCCTCGGCGTCGTTTTCCGGTCATTCGCTTCTCCATAACTTTTTTGGATAACCGGATATTCTCCATTCTACTTACGTGGCCATACCATCTTAACTGCCCCCTCTCAATTAATTGGAGACTAGGGGTTCGTGTGGCCCGTATTGTCGTGTTGCGTATCCGGCCTCTCCTCGTTTTGCCTTCCACTTTCCTTAAAAACCTCATTTCTAGAACTTGGAGGCGACTTCGATCCGATTGCTTTAAGGCCCAGGATTCGCTGCCGTATGTAAGAATGTTCCCTCAAACAATAACTTTTATTTTAAACATTTTCCGGGAAAATGAATTTCTTTTTGGTGTTTCCGAGGGAAACATAGTGTTATGCTTTCCTATAGAATACCATTTCAGTACAATGTATGGTTCGTTTAACCGGAAGTGCTACTTTATTGAATAGGTTTTTTGGGAATTTTCTCACAAACGGTTATAACGATTTTCTTGTAACTTTGAAAGTTTGACTACGCAGATAAAATTCTATAAATTTTATTTAAAAGATTTTTTTTTTTTCTGGGAACATATTGATGTGTGGGTAATTGTGCGGAATATGTGACGTTAAAATTGTTCAAATGTTATTCCAGTTCCTTGAATACTATTAACGCTATCTTTTGGAATGTAATGTAACTATATTGAAATGACTACCACCTGTGCCAAGGATGCTTACCAGCAAGTAACCCCCATTCTTGTTACAGAAATACAATTTGGAAGTACAAAGAAAATTTGTTAGTTTTATTGTATTGTAAAACAATAAGCGGTGTTATAGTGTTTACACATGTGAAGAGAGGATCTATCATAAAACGTAAATGTCAGAACGCAAGAGATATGTATAGATTGATAATCAAATAAATAATACATAAGTATTTACATATTTCTTTTTTTTTTATCTGTAGTTAATTATATAATAAATATAAACAATGGTTATTGGTCGACCAGGTAGAACTTGGAGGTGTGACACCACTTCCCCACCTCACAAGTTCATTACGTTAAGTCTAATCAAGGCCCCACATACCCTTCACTCTCATTGTTCAAGGACATACCGCATACTTCCGCACTTCTTATCATAAAGAATTCTCCTACAATCTGTCGTACTACTATATATATATATATATATATATATATATATATTGCATAATCCTATTGGAACTGGGATAATAAATAAAATAGAACAACCTGTATAATAATAATAAAAATATTACTACTTGTAACCTTTAATAATGACATTAAACTTAATTACAGTTTAATAAAATTTCATGTTGAATATTATCATAAAAGATAATAACTGATAAACTAATAATCATCTACATGTAAAAGTAACTTGCACACATAATTTGCCATTATATAATAGTAATAATAATAATAATAATAATAAAAATAAAAGAAATATTTTTCTTAAATATCACAATCTGATTAACACATTTTTGTATATCTGATAATAGCAGGTAGAACCTCGTAACCAGCTTCTTGACATATCAAATTTATATTCACAAATGTAACTTCCGTTATATTATTAATATTCTAGGAAAGTTTTTTTTTTTTATCTTTCCAGTGTAAATCCTAAAAAAAAAAAAAATTGTTTAACTTTTATTGAACGTGTGCAATTCCGCACAATGTTCTATCTGAAACTATTCATAACAAAAAGCTGTTTATGTACTTTGTTTTGTTTGATCTACTAAGCAGTTGATTCTTATTGGTTTATGAGTTTTCTATACTAAGTGGGCATGGCCATTGTGGTAATCGTTTACTTTTTAATTGGTAAACAAATTGCCATTTTCATTGCTTCAATGAATGTTATTGGTTAATTATTGTTCCAAATTATTTATTTAAGTAAAGTTAGGATTTTTTTTTTAATAATATTAATTCCGGAAATCAAAAATTCTAGTTATAAAGCGTTCAAATCAAGATATTCTCATAGTTTAGACTATAATACGATCGATGATGCGTTACGGCTCTGAATGCTGAGACAAAGGTCGATGCTCAAGAACTCAGTTTTTTTTCCAAAGAAAACTGTTAAATAGGTACTATGAGAAGTAAAACGAACTAGTGCAGAGATTCTCAATGTGGAGGCCGTGGTATATCTTCTTCTTTTTTTTTTACGGAGAGGGGAATGCTACGCACAAAGTGTGGGACTTGCACCCACTAAAAAACCCCCTCCCTCACAGATAGTTGTTCACCCCGGAACTGCTTACGGTACTACCTCAGGGTGGTGCTTCGTAACGCCCCTGCGGGATGCCTGCGGCGCAGATGGACCCCCATCCTTGGGAGGTCGAGGTGCCTTTTCAGTTCAGCGAGCTTCATCCTCAGGACCGTCCGGACAAAGGTAGCCACCCAGTCCCAACGGTCCACTCGGACGAGCATGGTCCTCACCACCGTCTTCGGGGAGGTTCTCCCGATTTCGGCTTCCAGCCACTGCCGTTCTCGCTCCCATCTGCCACATCTAAAGAAGGTATGGCACGCAACATCCCTCTCTGAATACCGTAGATCCACGATGGGCCTTCCACTTTTTCCAGCCTCCACAGGTACCAGCAAAACAGCCATGCCCTGTGAGAAATTGGCACCTACCGCGGTGCTCATTCTCCCAAGGCTCCTGCCATCTTCGTATCGTGGCCCGTCTGGCCCTCTGCCTGGTTTCCGCTTCACCCAGCTCTCCCTTCTTCTCCCATATCTTCAGTCTTTAAAGGCCAATCGGGATCACCCTTGTGATCACTAGGACGGCCGGCTCAGATACCGTCCGGTACGGTCTGGCTATCCTAAGCACCCCCTCCTTTGTACCGCTGCCAAACGCGCCCAGTGTTCGCCTTCCTAAGCGCGTTAGCCCAAATCTCACATCCATAGTGATATATCGGTTGGGGAGCCGCGAACAAACGAAATATAATAAAATGAAATTTCATACAGTCCATTAAATAATTAAATAGTAACAGCAGGAAACCAAAGGTACTGACCAATTAAAAGAATTAATAAGTACTTTTATTTTTTATGGCCCTCACGCGTTGTTCTGGTGGCTAATGCATTCGCCTTTGGTGCGAGAATGAAGGGTTTGATTCAGGTAAAGGCAAAGACAGTGTTGGCCCAGCATCGTGAGTAAAAAATGGGAAGTTGCAGTGGGTAGTGAACCTAGGAAGCGATGACTAGAACGGCAAGAAAAAACATGGCATGCGTTCTCTCATACGTTCTCCCCTGCAATAAGAATCCGGCGAGCCTTGACCCTTCTTGGGCTACTGCGCCATAGGTTTATATATATATATATATATATATATCGAAATTGACTTTTTTTCGGAAACATATTTTGGAGTCCCCAGGAAAGAAAAAAAATTGTTTTTAGCGTCTATATAATGGTTGTGAGAAGGAGAGAGAATCAGAGAGAATGGATTTTAGAGAAAGAAACTAGAATATATGCTGCACACTGTTTAATGAAAGCACGCAGAAACTGCAAGGACTTTACAAGTATTATAGAAGTGAGGTAGCGTGAGGTTATATATAGAGACAGATTGGTGAGAGAAGAGACGGTAGTAGAAGGTTGCTGACTGGTTGTTAATGCGTCCTAAACTCTTGTAAAACTGTTCTCCTGTAGGGCTAGCCGGCTGTATATACATATATAGAATCTCCCACCTAGTCTGGCCTAGGTAGCGAGTAACTAGGTTGATTGTTCATTCTTTGGATCCTATGAATCTTTAGTGATTCAGATCCCATTACAGTCGTCTGTTTGTGTGTTTGTGTGTATTAACAGAATCTATCAAAAGCGGAAAATCGCTGGAAGCTCAAACACTTGATATTCCGTATGGGTACTACCACCGCATCTGACACGAAGTTTAGGACAAAATTCATCAACCGAATGTACTGATTTATTTTTAGTTTTTCGTGATTTCCTCGATAAATGATCTAACGATATTCTTTTAACTTCACTTTAATGATGTTATAAGGGAAAATCCATTTTTAATTCTTGCTCTGAAAGAAGAGAGCGTTTCATATTTTCTTCAGACATCAGATTTTTTTTTAATGAATAAACTCAAATACTCAAACAAAATACGACTCAACCCAAAAAGTAGAAATTTAGAACCTCTTATCGATGGGAAAATTGCTTGGTGGAAGTGACGTGTTTCCAAAGACCTTGAAACAAGTGGACAAGCAAAAAGAACATGCTTTAAGACTCAAAAACACCTGTACAGACTATAGCAAATAAAGAATTAAAAATGGGCGTTACTTATCTTTTTCTTTTTTTTGGTTTAAAAATTTATGTAAGTAATCAATTAATATAAACAATGGCGCACAAAACAGTTGTGTGTATATATTTACCATATTTTAATTTAAAAATAAAATGAATATTCTAAGAAAATTATTTGATGTATATAATATTCAGTGTAGAAAAAACTGAAACAACTCTTGCAATATCAGGAAGTCCCCACAGCCAGATTAATTATAAACAAGGACAGGTACTGCAAAAAATAAATAAAAACCTGACGTGTTTAAAGGGAGAGAGAGACACAGAGAGTTCTAAGAATTTTACGAGATGTACCGCTAGAGGCGCCGCGCATACTTCCTAACAAAATACGAATATATAATATTACAAAATTATAATTATTATAAATACGATGATTATTTTAAAAAATATCTAAATGTTTTATCTAATATTTACCTCTTAGAGATTTAGCCAATTATTTTTATTTAACTCAATAAGTAAAAAAAACCTTCTTTTTTGCTGAATTAAATCGATTTATATAATATAATTGAAAGTATAAACATTAATTCGATGTAACTGAAAGTATACGATGTGCAATCGAAATGCAATGTAATGGAACAAAATAAACTATGGTGTGTTCAACACTAACATTATTTTCGGTTAGGTTGCCTTTTAGGGAAGATTAGTTAACCCTGGGTCCGTCTGGGGTGATTCCTGAATATTATCTCCGATGCTAACCGGACGGTTCTAGGATGGATGGTAGGTCTAGGGCTGCAGTCTATTTTGAGACGGGAGACCGTTTGGTGGTGCCTCTTGGTGAGTGGGCCACAGTTTTCCACTGAGGTTTATGCAATTCTTTGCTGTATTTTGGATGAGAGGGTGCGTAACATTAATTTAAAAGGTGTTTGTATCTGCTCGGACAGCCAGGCTGCGTTGAAGGAGCTTAGCTCATGTGTCTTCACTTCCAGATTGGTGTTGGAATGTTCTAAAAGACTGGAAGATCTTTCTTCATTGAAGGATGTGCTTCTGGTCTGGGTTCCAGGTCATATAGGAATCTTTGGAAATGGGGAGGTGGATAGGTTTGCCAAATTAGGCGCTTCTCTCCCTTTCATTGGTCCAGAGCCTCTGTTGGTGTGTCTTCTGGCACATGTTTGTCAGACTTCCAGACGTGGATGACCTCGCAGCACTCATCCTTATGGACTGAATTTTTCGAAGCCGCTGTCAGGTATTAAATGGAGGAATATGGGTGGATATCAATAATGATTTAAAACAATATTATTTGATATTTGAAATTTGTACTTTTGAGGAAGGAATGGTTTTATAAAGCCAACGTGACCTTGAAAATCTATTTTGGTTTCCCTTGCGTGTCACTGATTTTATATATATTAGAATGAAGTAATAGTCTATAAGGTGTACTATGTATAAGTGTGAATTTATGTACGTTGTGGTGAGCTTGTGTTTGATAATTGATAAACAAACCCAAGTATGTTTGCATACGTCAGCTATTTCTGTAAGTCCTAAAGCCTTGAATGATTATTGAGGAACTCATAGTAAGTAGTGTTCGTGTTTAGGATGACCGCAGGGATGCCAGGAGCTCTGAAAGAGAGGCTAATCCTCTTCTATCTGAGAGGAACAGTTCATAGATTTTTTTTTTTTTTTTTAATTCTAGAGTAATAGCAACATGTGCTAGCAAGTACGGTCTTCTAGCATCTAGCTGTTCAATATTTGTAGTATTTCTTGTCTTTTTGTCTACGAGGAGGTCTTCTTTATTTCTTCAACCTGCAAAGCAATTTAATTTCTTCAACACGTAATATACGTATTGCAGACGTAGCATGTATCAGCGGGAGCAAAGCTGGAGTCGTTTCAGACGTTTCCGCAAATATTCATGCCAGTTGATAAGTGGATACCGGCAAAATATGCTCTTCTTGGCAGGAAGGAGGGATTTCACTCTTTAAACAGTCTATTCCAATTCTTTTTTCTGTACTGGAAACGTTTTATATGTATATACAATATTCTCTCACTCAGCATCTACAAAGTGCAAGGTGCGCTAGATCAGGGCAACAAGCAACTATCTTTCATAGCTAAACTGTTTGCCATTACCCTTACCTAGTTCTATTTTGGTTTTTAACCAATTGCTATCTTATTATCCAACCATTTTTAAGAGAACATACACATTTTGCGCTTCTCTACACTCTAGAATTACCGTCCTGGGAAAAACTAAGTTAGTGTATCCATAGGTATAATGGAAACTATAAGGTTCGCCGTTCGCCGCTTATCACTTGATTTTTGCCAAATAGCTTTTTCTCCCAGATATTTTTCAATCATCAGTCGGTACAACTTGAACCCACAACTATCCTTCCTTTAATAAGCTCATTGCAGAAGAAAACCAGCACCATAGTATACCATATAGTCAGAGCTCTTTCTCAAGATATGCCCCAAATATTCATTCTTCCATGAGTTAAACTATGTAAGACGGTTGATTTACTTCCTGCCGTCATTTATTCGTCTAGTTTTTTTTAGATAATGTGGTTAATTTATATGTGTGGTAAAAATAAAAAATACACACAAATTAGTTTATTATTTTATTCTTGAAATTTTGTTCATATAGAAAAACTGTATCATTAAAAAAATTCATTTTTTTTTTTAGTATATACTTTCTCTTACTGCTATGAATAAGTATTGTGATTGTGTCAAATTTTCAATATCGAGTTTTCCACCAGCTATTCATTTTTTTGAAATCCCTGAGTCTAAAAAAGTTGTTTTTCGAAATTGTTTGGGTCAAAAACGGAAAATCATAGAAAGTACAAACTTGACATTTAATATAAGCGCTAGCATGGGACTCAATAATGAGATTTTCATCAAAATCGGTCAAGAAACACCTTTCTGAATAGATTTTTCAGTTTAACGGCGTTTTTCTCGAAAATGGCTCCAACGATTTTTCTTTAAAATTGAATATACTAGAACTTTAACTTTAATTTGAAATATTTTTTCCGGGTAAATTCATTTAAGAGAGTTTTTGGGAGAGGAGAGAGAGAGCTTATGTTTTCCTCTAAAGTGTTATTTCTGTTTATTATGTAATGTGATAACAAGAAAGAAAATATATAATTTTTAATTATAAAAAAATTATAACTAGTGGTGCCAGCCAGTCGCTATTATTCAGGTCAACAGCCGCGGTCAGTGCACGGTCAAAGGGACCGCCAAAGACACACTGCTTTCAAAAGGGTCATTATACGGCCAGTATACAGAAGCCGCCTGGCCAATATACAAGGGTCAACAAATCACTCAAAAGACCACCTGGCTACAGTCTTTTGATAACCGCCAATAAACAAACAGTCAAAATACCGACCACCTGGCTACAGTCTTTTTATAACCGCCAACACCTATTGCCCGACCTATTCAAGACCTAGGGTCAACACACGGCAAGAGATGTTTTAGTGTGACCCGTAATTACACACTTGTTAATGTGTGAGTGATGGCAATATAACGTCTCTCCACAGGAAGAGGGGAGGATTATTCTTCAGTATTTTATCAGCGTAACATCAAGATTCTATCAGTGACATAATTCATACATCGGAGCGCGTCCCTATCTAAGTATTTAAACATATATTTATTTATCATTATTATAGTTGTACATTCTAGTTAACATTTAAATAATTTTTAATTAATTGTAGTTTATCTTTTCAAACGTTTAAATTATTGTTAAAATACATATATCTATTTTCGTAAATTGGTAATTCATATTCCGAGTAACAACTCTCTAAAAATCTCTAATTAACTCCTAACCATTCATCGCATCATAACCCTCACCAAGACATCTGAACCCACTACAATTATATCACTATATCATCTACGTAATATTAATTACAATGAAATGTGATGCCAAAATTCCGAGTTTGAAGAGAATTAGTTTAACGGAAGTGTAACTTTACTAATAGGTTTTTTTATTAGTTTTTTTTTGCGAGTATCACCATAAAGACACCAACGAATTTCATTTAACCACATATACAGAGGCCTGTCACTTTTGTTTGAATTACTTTTCTGAGTAAATTCATTTAATGTAAGTTTTCGAGGGAGGGAGAGATTGTACTCACCTCAAAAAATTAGTTTTTATAATGTAGATCCTTCCATTGATGTATCTTGAAGATGACTAAACATCTTGTAAGAATTATTTGTTTGAAGAGAATTAGTTAATTTCAGCTATGTAAAGCGCAGAAAGAGAATGTCGTGTGAGTGTTTCACACCAGATTTATTTTTCTCAACAATATACTTTCACCATGAACTGGGAGAGTATCATAAGCAATTAGACAAACTGCATTAATTGATGGACAAACAATACCAGTTTCTATTCTAGTCTCTTTATGGGCATGTAGTGTGTTGCTTGTAGTATCTACCACTCAGTTCCTGTTTAAAGATGTCCGCCACCCTCTTTCCTGCAGCAATGCTTCCTTTTGCAGCTCCTGGTCGTCCAACAAAATCTTCTGTTTCTGTCCGCGTTTAATCGACACCACAAGGCTGTTGATTTTTTATGTTACCGGTTGTTTTCTAAATAGCGATTCTGTTCTGCATCTTAAAAAAAAAATCAGTTTTCTTATTTTAACCGATAGCAGGTGCAGTCTTCCTTTCACAGTAGCGTAGGATATTGCGATTATTATCGCAAAATGAAATATCGTTCAGGTATCATCACCAAGGGGTTCCAAGACGTAACTTCCGGTCAAAGTCATCAACTTGAAGTACGACACTGCTGTAAAAGAGAAAGCATTGAGATCGTGCCAAATTTTCGATATCGAGTTTTCATCGGATATATACGTTTTGAGGTACCCAGAGTCCGAAAAGTGGTTTTTTAGAAATTGGTCTATGTGTGTGTGTGTGTATGTATCTTGTGTAGTGAGCATAACTGCATGCAGTTACGTGGGGAGTGGCGACCTTATAGGGTTGCCACAGCTCAGTTACTCCGTGCACTTCGTCAGAACAGTCACAATACACTTGCACTATATACACTCCACTCTTTACAGACAAGGGCAAATACGGTACACAAAGTACGGTCTCCTTCACTAGTTAATTGGCGTAAGCCAAGGGAGAAAAGGAAGGGATTAGCTCAGTGGTAACGCGCTGGACTAGCAACGCGGAGGTTCCGGGTTCAAATCCAGCATGCTGCCCTTAATTTTCTCTTCCTAGGAGCATCTACAGCTCACTGTCCGGTGATGGGCAGTGTTGTCTGTAGCTAGAAAACCCTGCTTGGAGGCCGGCAGTGCACTGAGAAGGCTCCGGAGGGCACAACAGATCTTTCAGGTCGCAGTGCAATAATCCCCTACAACAATCTACAATCTACAACT
Source organism: Triatoma infestans (assembly GCA_011037195.1). NCBI lineage: Eukaryota > Metazoa > Arthropoda > Insecta > Hemiptera > Reduviidae > Triatoma > Triatoma infestans. Next base: position 9,688 of record JAAEAF010006923.1, read on the forward strand.
TTTATTTGAAACATTTCTCCGGGAAAAGTTTCATTCAAAGAGGGTTTTTGGAAGAGGCATTTGGGTTATGCTTCCATCTAAAGTGCTATTTCAATTTATTATATGAATTTATCATCCATATAATGTTAATCAGAATTAAATAAATAAAAATAAACCTATAGCGCCACAGCCCATGAAGGGCCAAGGCTTGTTTGCGATTTGTTCACGGTGGGCGCGTGGTAAGCAGCCTTCGCTACCTCAGAATTAAATATGTTGCTAACATTCGGAGTTTGAAGAAAATCAGTTGATCGGAAATGCGACTTTACTGAACATGTTTTTCAGTTTAGTGTGAATTTTCTCCTTGTCAGAAAATATGACCGGTTTTCATGAAGCTAAACATCTAATTTGCCACTTCTATAAATTATAGTGAGAACTGTCACAGTTTCATGTGAGTGTTACACATCAAATTTCTTTTCTTTTTTTCTTCATTTTCCATATTTCCCTTAAAGTTGGCATATCAGCTTTATATATTTAGGTATACATATAACTTTGAGTATATTTCACACCATTTTGTTTTTTTTTTTAAGTTTAGCATTGTTCAATATTATGAGGTATTCAACGGATCTGGCATAATGTTATTTTATTGTTATGTACCGCAAATATCACAGCAGAGAGAAGAGAGGCCCTTTCTGGTTAACTGAGACTACTCTCTGACTTAGGCAGTCTAGACTGGGATAACCTGTGTATATAAGCCAGTGGGAATCTATCTAATGGATATCTAACAGATACAACCATACAATTGTACATCGCATCGTGTCATATCTTTACTCACACCATTCATTCTATCATTTTCATTATAAAGTCCACTGCAGTTAGTGTAAACTTAGCTACATTATATTAGTGTCTTCATGTCTCGTTCATTTAATCAAACCTAATTTCTCTCCTCAACAACTCCATTATATTATGTACCTTTTAACACCAAGCTTGTTACATGTGTCCTTCATTTACCGGTAAATTGTGGGCTTGGTTAGTTGCCGCTCACACTAAACGTGATTATTCTATTATAATAATAAAACTAGTTTAAATCAGTAGTTCACCTTTATATTTTATTTAAAATATATTAATATTATATAGAATCTAATTAGCAATTTAAATGACATTTTTCTAGTTTCTTAGTTTTTTTTTTTTTTTATCTTTCTTCATTTTATTACATTTATCTCTTAATACAATTACAAGGGAATAATACATAACAATAAAATACAAATCTAAAAATATGTAATCTAGATTTGTTTGTTTTATATATTTTAATGGGGCTAAAACAATTTCGCAAAATCCTTTCACACATCAGTGTTATATATTTTATTAACTGATTATATAAAAAAATTTAATAATTTTCAATTAATTAAGGAAACCAAATGATTTTAATGAAAGTATTAGCGGTAAAATGAAACCAATTTAAAAAAAAAAAAACTTGTGAATGAAGTTTTTAATGAATTTTGACTTTCTAAATCATTTATTCAATGAGGATATTTTATTTTCTTTCGATTTCATAATAACTAAATTAATGGCTGTATGTATGTCGATTTGTAATAATTTTTCAAATTTTCTACTTTTTATTTTTTGCGCAATAGTAATTAAAATTTACCTGTTACTAATATCTTTGCCTCAGCTTAAAATTGTCCGAAATATTTTGAGAAAAATTTGGGAAAAACTTGGGTCGTTGCTTTACATGAAGAAACTTTGTAAAATTATTAATTTATTTTTCCGATGTTGATCTGGGGATATTACACTAATCACTTTTTATTGATTGAAGTCTAGAAAATCTAATATATAAACATTAATAACTACCACTTGCTTCCACAATGATGGCCCTATCTTAACAATTGTTCATAGACTTTTATATCTTGATATCTTGCTTTACTCTACAGCATCTTCCAATGGTTTCTTCCCTAGGAGATAAAGAACTCTTGAGGGCTGTAGGCTCTCTTTATTGACCCTATATTAGTAAGGAGTTGCGAGTCTTTGTTTTCTTTTCCTGATTTATTCCAGAAAACACTATCTTAGCTGATGTAAGTACTTTTGTTAAGATATATGGCCTTAGTGTAAATATTGTACACGTATATTTGCATAATATTGCACATCTGTGATTGACGTCATTAATCTTTAAGATAATGGCCTTAGTCTCATTATCCTCATAATTTCTTTTATTCGCTTTAATATATATATATATGTATCGTAACACTCGTGTTTTATTATATTTTTTCAGAACTGGAAGTGGTATTTGCCGACAGCTCTCGAAAGTGTAAATCAAGAATCCAGAATCTGGTGTGAAACACTCACACAACTTTCTCTTACTGCAGTTCACAAGCTTGAATTGACACTTTTTTTTCCAACTTATAATTGTTACTAAAAGTTTGCATGTCTTCAATTTTATAACAATTGGAGAAGATTAACTTCGTTATTATTATTTGTCCATGGGGAAGGACCAAACCCTACGCTAACCAAAGCCCCATATAGTTACCCCAAGAAAAACAACAAACTAGGTCTAGAACAAATATCCAGACCCAGGTCTAATAAATCTAAGTTTCACCGCAATACGAACAAATTGGACAATAACCTTAAAGGAAAATAGCCTAAGCCCTTCCACAGACATCCTGTTTTGACCAAAGATCTTGAACCTAATTTCCTCACAACCCAAGCAATTTTTCATAAGATGAATGGGTATTTCCTCCTCTGTCTCACCGACTCTACAAAATGGATCCGGCATGAGCCCCATTACATAGAGATGGCTCCTTAATTTAAAACTTAATAAAAAACTTTTTTGGAGGAAACCATACACTCTTCCCCCCACTCCAAACTTCTTTAAATGAACTTTCATCGAAAAAAGTTTCCCGTAAAAGAGACAGGTCTTTGTATTTATAGTTAGTATAACAAATTTAATGAACTCCGTTAGTGTTTTTATGGATAAAACCGTAGAAAACTGAAATAACTTCTGTATCAACGCACTTCCGGTCAACCGATTTTCTTCAAACTCAGAATTACTACAACATATTTAATTCTAATTACGTAATAATATTTAGTCATGGGGGGGGGGGGACTAAACATGCAGTAAACTGCATTAATAGGGATGTACCCTAAATTTTTTTTCTCTTGTAAAGGATTAGAAGGGATTGTCGCGTATTTCTACGCGAATTGATAACGGCGGTGACAATTAGTTGTGGGAGCCCCCCCCTTACTGTGTTTGGAATCTGACTGGTCACACGCTTGATCCAGTCGTATTTCTTAGTATTCTATTTATATGAGAATTCATGCTATTTTTTATTCGTTTTATACTACATTACAATTAATGCCTTGCACAATACTGCATTGATTAAAGGATCATGTTGTCTAACATGTGTGATCTAGTAAGCGCTGCTTGCACTTACAGGGGTCCACCCCTGTGAGTTTAGTTCTATTTCAAGTGCCAAGTCTGACCGTACTAGTTGTTTTTGCTCTTGGCCACCAACGCCATCTTGAATACTACAGCACATGTTTCTCAACCGGAACTCAACTTTATTGCAGCTCCAAGCAGCTAATTCTTACAACTGAATCTAATTTTATTGAGGACATCTCGTCACGAGCACCTTCAAATTCAACTTTGCTTTATCAGGTTGGGACGCCAAGGCTGGTGGTAAAAACAGTTATTTGGTCCTTTTCCATCCTAATTTCCTTTAATTATTATTATTATTATTGCTAATATCTACTTTAACATTCTTGCTTCACTAGCTGAGGACTTGGCAACCTTAAAGAAGCATTTTACAATATTGCATACATTACTGTAATCATCAACTCAATTGGAACGATCCAATTTGCATCACTGACAACTTCAAGTGCAGTGTGCTTCATTATTTAATGTCTTATATTAACTTATTTAAGGAACTAGTACCAGTTGAATTTTAATAGCTGAATGACCCAGCCTTACTCAACAGTGTGGCCAGCCAGATATAGCGCTTTTATCTCACTTCTCGTGCACTGGGAATCTTCACATCCAGGTATTTCTTTTGGTTAACTAAACTCTTTTTGCATGTACTACATTAACTTCTGCCAGCACCTATCTCAAGGGTGTATAACTTTATCATATGATCCTTAATTGGAGTTGTTCAACTTATTACAAGACATTGTGGCATTTTAAATCCATTATTATTTTCTTTATTATTTGGGTGTATTTTCTTTTATTAACAATGCTCTATTCTTTGATTAGAGCTGGTCCTCCATTGATTAGAAGCTGGATCGTGGGGCTTGTTCTCGCATCCATAGCTTCAGACGCCAGTACCTAGGATTTGCATGAATCCAGGCCATTACCAGTGCGTTGAACAACAACGTTGCTCGCAACGAAGACCAGGAATCGGGTTATCACTGTAATTTACGTGTAGTGACGGAAATAAATGTACAGTTCAAAAGAAAAATTCGGAAGTTATTCTTATTACCCCGTCCACCTGAATCCCAATCTTTAGCAAGTGGAATAATTCCCAGTAAATATTCCACAGGGATACAATTGAACTGCCAGGTATCCAATTGAATCCGCTTATCACTTTTATATCAAACATTTTTCGTTTGGCGCCATATTGTCTTATGGTGAAAAGTTCGAATTCAATTTTTGTCTAAAACTAATTGTGTTTAGATTATATTAAGGGGTTCTGGATATGCAAGTATTGCGGATTTAGATTGGATACCTGGCAGGTATCTCTTCTAATCCTTTATAAGAGATTGAATGAGGGTCCATCCTTATTGTTGCAGTTTACTACCTGTATAGTCTCCTTCATAAGTGACATAGAATTAATATTACAATGAACTGAAATAGCACCTTAGAGTCAAACACCCAAAAATCACCTTTCCGGGGAGAAAAGTTATGAATAAAAGTTGTAGCTCCCTCAGTGTGTAGACAATGTACTGTTTAAAAAAAAGTTAAGGACGTTTTGTAGAAAGTCTCAGAAAAACTGGGAAAACTGATCAATAATAACGCACTTTTGGTCAACACCGATTTTCTTCAAACTAGGAATATTAGTAACATATTTAATTCTAATTAATATTATTTACATGATACAATATCTATTTAATAAAACAAATAGCATTTTATAAAAAAACATAACCTCCAAATGCCGCCTTAAATGAATTTTTCCAAAGAAATGTTACAAATAAAAGTTATAGCTCATTATGTACAGCTAATATTTCAAGTTTAAGGAAAATTGAAAATTGCTGGTGTCTTTTTTTTAAAGAAAATTACAACAACAACAACAAAAAATGAAAAATCTATTCAATAAATTGATACTTCCGGTTGATAAAAATTTGACAGTAAAGTTTCTGTCGGATCCAATGGGGATATCCATACGGAATGTATTTGAACTATGATGTTCACATACACAGATCATGTTCTAAAAGTCTTTTTTTATTTAATCAGGAGAACTCAAAACGTACATTTCCGGTGAAAACTCTATATCGAAAATTTGACATGATTACAACGTACTTCCTCATACTAGGAGTTACAAGAAGTAAAAATAATTAGTGCCTTTTGGAACATTTAATTTACGATACAATTAAAACCGGAAATGACAATATTGTAACGCTTTACCCTCTGCTGCTAGCTACTGCAACTAGTTTCTCTTCTGATCCGGGTTCGTTTAGATAAAACACTCTAAACTTCATAACAAACACCAATTTATTGTTTAATACAATAAATTACAAATAAAGCACTTAATAATAATTAATACACAGTTTAAACCAACAAAAGTCACTTTGTTGTTCACTTTGTTCACTTTTTAGCCACAAATGCACACTCCGTTTGTAACAAGACTCTCTCTAGACTGACTAAGCTCTCGAGCTGTTGTTCTCTATTTATTAGCAGTGGAGAAGGGTCTGGAAATCTTCTAGGACATTCTGGAAAGAGCTAGAGCGCGCCGCCAGCGCTTCCTAGAGGCCACTAGGAGAACTTGAGGTACCTGCTTTCTCTCCTAGATGGCACTAGTGGCTCTTTACGAATACAATGAAAATGGAGTCTATGCGGGGGAACTATGCAGCTTAACAATTAATCGTAAAGACACAGATCCATAATAGGGAGAAAGTATGAAAAGAAATGATGCTATCGTTGACTGTAAAACTTAAAGAAGCGGTTTTCTTTTTAACTCATCACACATAGTCATGAAACTCATAAAATTGAATGATGACAAAGCCAGATGAGTGGGAGACATCTTTCAACCAATTAAAATTAATGATCCAATTTAGTAGAAAACAATCTAACCATGAAATTACAGCTAACTTCATCCTTAATAGGATCATACTGTTACTTCCATTAGACAGTTATCGAGTCAAAACCTATTATCTCTTTTAATAAATATTCCTTTATTAATAGTATTTAATCCAGTCGTATTAGTGTTACATTCCAGATTTTTTTTTTTGTGTATGTGTGATCTGATTAAATTTTTAAAAAAAACTTCGTTTAAAAAGGACACGAACATGTACTCGTATTTACAAAATGGAATTTTTATGTTATTTCGATTCTGTCAGATTCTGTCAAGTTTCGAAACTGAGTTTTTATAGAAAATACAAGTTTTCAGATCTCTTGAGTATGACAAAAAGAAAAAAATCTGTGAAACACTCACGCGACTTTCTGTTATGGCAGATTATGTAACACTCCCTCCCTCAAAACTTCTCTGTATTCATAGTACACCTAATTTAATTACATTACTTATATTAATCACATTAGAAGTTTCGAACAAAACTTTCACCGGAAGTGCAACTTGACTCGTTTTTTTTTTTTAGTTTTTCGCGATTTTCACGAAAATGGTTCGTACGATTATTTTTAAACTTCCTATACTATCTGCACACATAAATACCTATAACTTTTATTTATAACATTTTCCTTGGAAAATGGATTTTGTGGGAGTGCTGGGGGAACAGTAGCGTTATGTTTCCCTTTTAAAATTCCCTTTACTATACTTATTGTTCTACCAGCTTATGCCACCCATATAATATTAATATATACTAGAGGCACTGGTAATTTCGAAATATGAAGAAAAACGGTTAACCAGATGTATGATTTTACACAATTGTTGTTCGAATTTTCTTGAAACATTTTTCAAGTCATTACTATAATGATTTCTTGAAAACTTGGAATGCTAACTACACAGTTATTTTTGTTTGAAATATTTTTCCAAAAATAAAATAAAAAATTTTTTTTTAGTTAACTGGGCGGAAATTTCAAATATATATGAGGGCTCTTTAGGACTTTATCAGTTCTTTACGACCCTTTAGTAGTTTGGTACTGTCCTCCATCACCTCCTATATTTAATTTTCAGATTTTTTTTTAGATAGCGGCTTCATTGATTTTTTTTTAAATTTGGAATAATAATTGCATTATGCTATAAAATTATCAATTAGATCTGAAGTATTGCTGATAGTGGTACACTGTGCTGATATCCAAACCATGAGTATATTTATGTCGGGGCAAATAAACGTTCAGTACAATTCCATTTTTAAGAAAACTATGTGACCGTTTCATAACAATTATTACTTTTTACTTTCTCTTACTCCTAGTAAGATGAAGTATTGTAATCGTGCCAAATTTTCGATATCGAATTTTCACCGGAAATATCCGTGTTGAGGTCCACTGAGTACGAAAAGAGTTTTTAGAAAATGGTTTCTGTGTGTGTGCATTCGTGTGTATATGTGAACAGCATAGCTCAAAAAACAAAAAACTTGTAGAAAGTTCACCATGGGATCCGACAGTGGATCTTCTGTCAAAATTCCTCAACCGGAAGTACCACTTTACGAGTTGATTTTTTTTTTCACTTTTTTGCAATTTTCTCAAAAATGGCTCCAAAAGATTTTCTTGAAACTTAGCATATCAAGTACACATACAAAGAGCCAGAACATTTATTCGACAAATGTCTCCGGAAAAAATCATTTAAGGGCACTTTTGGGAAGGGATGGAGTTAGGTTTTCCTCTAAAGTGCTATTTCAGTTTGCTAAGATAATTCTGTCATCTAAATTAATATTAATTAGAATTATTTTGTTGAAATTCCGAGTTTGAAAAAAATCCGATGATCAGAAGTGCGTTTTTATTTAAATGTATTTGACTGTTTTCTGGTATTTTCTTGAAAACGGCTTCAACTATTTTCTTTAATGTATACGTATGAACTACATATATATAAAGAGCTGTAACTTTTATTTGAAACTTTTCTCCTGATAATGTCATTTAAGGGGGCTTTTGGGAGAGAGATGGGACTACGGCATCCTCTAAAGTGCCATTCTAGTTTAGTAGACAATTCTGTCATCTAAATAATATTAATTGGAATTAAATATTTTGTTGAAATTCCGAGTGTAGAAACCGGAAGTGCGTTTAGTTTACCACTTTACTAAATGATTTTTTTTCACGTTTTTCTCAAAAATGGCTCCAAAAGATTTTCTTGAAACTTCCCATATAAACTATACATCCAAAGATCTGCAACTTTTATTTAAAACATTTCTCTGGGAAAATTAATTTAAGGGCACTTTTGGAGGAGGGGTGGGGTTATGTTTTTCTCTACAGTGCTATACAATTCTACCATCCAAACAAAATTAATTAGAAATAAATAGATTGCTAAAATTACGAGTTTCAAGAAAATTAGTAAAGTTTTATAGAACAGTTTTTCAATTTTCGACGAATGTCATTAATTGTGGTATACTAACTATAAAATTTACTAATTTCAATTTTGAAAACTGCAGTAATAGAAAGTTGTGTGAGTGTTAAACACCAGATCTTTTTTTTTATTCTAAACTAAATAAATACCTGGGATATATAGCAATAAAAATATTATTTAAGGTAATCTTATTTATACAAAGCTAATAGATATTAAATAATTAATTATTATTATTATTGTAAATAATTTTAATTTTAAAATACTTGTTAATATTTATTTATAAATTTAAATAAACTATAGTTTTATGTTTTATAAATATTTCTATTTACAATGAAATAAGGACAAACTGAAGAATTTTTAAAAATATAACTAATATTTTGCAAAATTACTACAAAATAATTGTTTAAATAAATGGCCTGTAGAAATAGGACACTATATTTACACACTCACATACATACATATATATAGGTATACGTATTATCTACATGTAATAAACTAATTATACATATATATAAACAACACGAATATTTTAGTATACTTATTTTCTATCTTAATTTAGCAAACAGTTCTTGTTTAATTATGATCAGCTATTTCTTTTTACATTTTTTTTTTTAATATTCACTACTAACACAGAGTCCATAATAAGTTTAAAAGACACTTTAATTATTTCATCAAATACAAAAAAATCTGGGATAAAACGGACTTTCTCTTGCTCCAAATTAATGTTGCTATAAAATTGGCAATTTCTTTTAAAATTGAAATATTATTATTGGTTTAGCCTAACAAATATCTAATGGTGGTAGGGATAGAGAGGACTTGCTGGTAGTAGTTGAATGATTTACATTATAATTCCAGAACACAGCGCCAATAATATTGAACAAACACATCATTTGAAATTTTTACGCGACTAATTCCGCACAACTAGCTAAAAATCCATTTTTTCGGGAATATTAACAAATACAATTGGTTCGGGCGTTCGCCCATCTCCAGGATGCTTTTTGTCAAACCAGTGATAGATATAGGTTTTCACTCACTGTGTATAAACTAAATTGGTTCTGTGCGAGTCTATGTTATTACCGTTGTTTGACCAAAAAGCATCCTCATAATGGGCGAACGCCCGAAACCGGTCGATGACCACAAAAAGAAGCAGGCTATCACAGAAAAATATCTCTGACGTTTTCCAGCTCTGCGGAACCAACCACAATAGCAATCTGGTATATTATCTGGTCGTGGCATGCATATTTCTTACATTCCTGACTGGTTTCGGATTTTCATCCATCGTCAGAGCAAATTCACCAAGTTCTTGTAGAGAGTTCACTTCATCATCATCATCATCTGCTGAGTCTTGGCCTCCACCACAGTTTCCGCCAGTCAGTTCTGTTCTGTGCGGCTGCTCTTCAGTTCGTGATATCCAATACTGTTCTCGCATCACTAGCAACACTGTCCATCCAACGCAGCTTCGGCCTCCCCATTCTTCTCGCACCATGGAGGTGCTCGTTCATTACCTTTTTCGGAATGTCCCCGTCCCTCATCCTAACCACATATCCAGCCCACTAAAGTCTAGCCAACTTCATAAATTTGACCACGTCTACTTCTTTAAACAGCGCATACAGCTCCTGATTCATTCGCGACCTCCACTCCTGTCCCGCACGTACTGAGCCGAAAATTCGCCGCAGTATTTTCCTTTCGAAAACTAGGAGGCCTCTCTCATCTATCTTAGATGTGGTCCACGTTTCGGAGCCATATGTCAAGACTGGGCGGATCAGGGTCTCATACAGTCGCAGTTTCGTCTGCCTTGCTATCAGCTGATTTCCTATGTACTTTCGAAGCCCAAAGAAGCATCTGTTAGCCGCTACAATCCTTCGCTTTATTTCGGCTGACACGTCATTATCTGCCCAGGTGGTGTGTTTACCAGGGAGCCCAGGTACACAAACTCGTTCCCATTTTTAAATGTGTGGCAGCCAATTGTCACCTTATTTATGATTGGTCTATTCCGACCTGTGACCATATACTTTGTCTTATTTTCGTTGATGGTGAGTCCCATCCTTCTAGCTGGGCCTTCCAGAGCTAGAAACGCTTCCTCCACGGCTCTGAACGATCTTCCTATAATGTCTGTATCGTCGGCATAGGCAAGCAGTTGAACCGATTTGTTAAACATGGTACCTTCTGTCTGAATGCCCGATTCTCTTACCACTTTTTCCAGGGCCAGGTTAAACAGGAGGCACGCTAAGGCACGTTCACTTCAACGCAATGTTTCTGTTACAGTAGACACTTATTGGTTTTGTTGATGTATGTACATGCGTTATAACATTATAAGGTTATGTTATACGAAATTAGTGAATTTGCTCTGACGATGGATGAAAATCCGAAACCGGTGAGGAATATAAGAAATATGCATGCTACGACCAGATAATATACCAGATAATTCGATTATAATTGACAAATATTCTTCAAAGTTGTAATTTTTACAAAAAGTTTAACTGAACTTAAAATAAATCAGATCAGAGACATTTTCCATGGTAGCCTGCTTCATTTTGTGGCCATCGACCGGTTTTGGACGTTTGCCCATCTTCAGGATGCGTTTTTCAGACAGTGTGAAAACACACACTTGCACAGAGCAAATTCAGTTTTACACACTGAGTCAGCTTTTCTCAAAAATGGCTACGGACGATTTGCTTGAAACTTCCTATATAAACTACACATACAAAGATCTACAACTTTCATTTAAAACATTTCTCTGGGAAAATTCATTTAAGGGCACTTTTGGAGGAGGGTGGGGTTATGTTTTTCTCTAAAGTGCTATTATAGTTGATTATACAATTCTATCATCCAAACAAAATTAATTAGAAATAAATAGATGGTCAAAATTCTGAGTTTCAAGAAAATTAGTAAACCGGAAGTGCGCTTTTGCTTTTACTAGTTTCTTTCGTTTTCGACGAATTTCATTATATTTGGTACACAAACTATAAAATTTGTCAATTATAATTTTGAGAACTGCAATAAGAGAAAGTTGTGTGAGTGTTTCACACCAGATTTTTTCGTACTAGTTTGGTGCCAAAACATGTATTTCCGGATGAAATTCAACTTAAAAAATTTGGTAAAATCGAAAAACTTCCACTTCTAAGTAAACAGAGATATTAAAAGTGCCCTGAGATTAATCAAGCTCAACAAGGATTCCTTCAATTTATATCCAAAATTCTTGAAAAATTTGGTGACATATGTTTCCAGCTTTAACATCCTATAAGATTATAATGGAAACATAGAAATTATTAAAATTATTATGGTTTCGTGAAACCACTCAATTTCAGCAAATTAATGCCAAACATGGAGGTCTATAATGTTTTTAACTGGACTTCTTTTGTTAGGTCCAATTTCTACCAGCATTTTTGTTCTGACAAACTTAATGCTATTTAGCAAACTTAATGCTATTTGACAGATGAAATCTGTCAAATATTAATGAACTATATTTTATATCATTCACATTATTTAAAAAAAAGAAACTGTGTTGATTCTATTTCTAAATAACTTATATATATATTTTCTAAAAATACAAAAAACTAGACTGAATTAATAGCAAATGTGTTCTGGCTATACACTATGACATGGAAATTAAATTTATGAATTGTGTTTGATATCATTTCTCTATTATGAAATAATTTATTTGAAGTTCTAGAATTAATAGCTCTAGACTTGAGTCAGAAACTAGATGCTCGTAAACTATAATTCTTGGCAAATTTTTTATATAATTCATTGATCTCTTTTTTAATTAACAAATAATTTCTCATTATTGCTTTATAGTTTATAAATTAACCTGTGAATATATAAATTAACATATACTAAGGCCATTAATTATGCTCAATTAGCCACTTCACTGGATGTGTTTTTTGTATTGATTATTCATCCAAAAATATTAGAAATTGATAAACGTTTTCACCTTTGCTGCAAACGATTCCTGTTCACTTTCTTCGATGGTACTGCAGCATGTAGCAGGCAATTAGTAGGGCTGCCTAAGTGTAGGCAATGGAAATAATGGACTATGCTGACCACAAATCTCCAACCAAAAAAAAAAAAACGAAACCACAGGCCTTGGCCCTGATGTGCTCTTGCATCATAATATAAACAATTTCAAACTTGTAATAGATAAAATTACATGATATTTTTCAAGCCGACATGTTTTGTGAAGGTCTTTAAGCGTGTTTTTATGTGTAATTATGTCCTTATAATTAGCTGGATATTAGCAGGGATCTCTCAGCCTACTTTCAATAAAATTCTAATAATTAGTGCACGGAATACTATTAAAACGGTGGAAATTTTGAGATTACTTTGCACCCAACCACACACACACACACACACACACACACCAAATAGGAATATCGTAAGGTGAATACCTACAATCAAAAGAACTAGAAATATTTAAAGTGTAAGAAACATATGACAATCGGAAGTACGAATTATTATTCTACATTCAAAATCCCAGTTTATAAACTCCTAAAACCTTAGAATTACAAGAAGGATATCTTAAAAGAACTTTCAAATGGTCGGAGATTGTGTCATTAGTAGCCTCACCAAGCCTTTAGGCAACTACCTCACAGGATTCATAGGAACTAAAAAAAAAAAAATTAAAAACAAGAAAAAACAATAACTCCTCAATACTTATTATGAAATAACTTTTCGGGTAAGCTGGCTGCACAAAAGGCATTTCCTGCCATCTTTAGAACCACCTAATCACTGGCCAGGAAATGTAGAGAATCCCTCACGCAACTTTCCCACACAATAAAGTTCCGACTAGTGTGGTGAGAAATGCCACAGCCGACCAACTGGCCAGGGACAAAAACTCCGTTCAGTGGCTCCGAACCTATCCTAGGAAAACCAAAGTGGCAGTATATGCATTTCTCAGAGACTGGCTCTAAAGAGAGCACGACACAATCTCTGGAAATTAAGTCCAGGAGCTAAATACACAGCAAGATGATTATGTTCGAAGCTATGTAAACATAGGACCAAAGAAATTCTTTGCTTAGGAAGGAACCAGATTAATATGGTGACAGGGCTTTTCACGGGGCACGGCAGATTCAAGAAACACCTACACAAGGTGGGGATAATTAACTCGGGCCATTGTGTAGATTGTGTCAGGAGGAGGGGGAGGAGGAAGAAACGGCCTCATATCTGTTGTTCGATTGCGTTGTAAATGCATTGCGCTATGAAATCTTTGGCACACTGAGACCAAAGGAGATGATAGCGCACAAAGAACTGGTTGGGAAAGCCCTCAACCTCATGAAGAGGGGAAATTTTTCATACTACACATCTATTGGCTGCAGTTCAGGGATCATCACCCACCCCATATTCAATCTAATCTAATCTTATCTATTACGGAATAAAGCAGCACGAAATACTCAGCTAAAATAGAAAACTTCATCAAGATGTTTAACCATGATTAATGTTTTATGTTATAAAAGTATTACAATGTTTAAAGTAATCAAAACAAAACAAAATAAAAATATTCCCGACAATTAACAATAATTTGTAATGACATACTTAACAAAACAATAAAATAATTACTTCATAAACTATACATAAATAGATAAAATTATGTTTAAGCAATTTTTTTCATTTTATATTGCAACAATATTATTTAATTTTTATATCTCTAAATTGCAGATTACAAAATATATATATATAAAGACAATAAATAAATAATTAAAAGAAATGAAATAAGATTAAAGTAATAATTTATGAAAAGTATAATATATTTCTCAAGATTCAAAATATCATCATTATTTAAATATGTAGATATATATAATTAAACAATATGATGATGTATGTATTGTACGTATGTGGTAAATAAAAGGTACATAATGATTTCTGTCGACTTGAATTGTGCCAATATATTTTTGATTATTATAATTTAACGATTCATTAATTAAATTATCAATCAAGATATTCTAGATTTTGTAACTAAGAAAATGTAATATTGTTCCATTGTTTACTTAACCATATATTTCTTGATTACTTAATTATTAAATTTGTCATTCTGTTTAAATTTCGTTTTGATTTCTGTCGTTCTTCCCTATAAATTTGTCGTTTGCAATACCCGAAAAATGAAGGCGCCCATAAGAGAATCCATTAGTCCCATTTAGTTGAAATAAAGTGAACTCAACAAATAATGATTATTAAACTCAAAAAAACAACTAATAGGAGAATGTTCCATCAATAGAATGTCCTTCTTGATTACAAAAAAAAAAAGCCAATCATGTTAATATCAGAAACAACATCTCGCGGAGATATGTACGTATGTTTATGCAGTCACTACAATTTATTGATCAAAATAACACCTTGTACTATTTTTTTATTTATTTTTTATTTCAAATAGATGTTAATTAGATAGTAGCCGGTGTTTGTGTTTGTTTGTGTGTGTGTGTGCGTTTTAACAATATTATTTGTAAATAACCTTTTATCTTTCACTTTTCAAAATAAAAAACACTCTCCAATCACTACTTAATCCTTAATCTAGAGAGGATGTTGTAACTATAATAGGGAGGTAATTTACATGCATAAGTAGATCTGTATAAATACGTATGTAAATTCAAATTGATATCACGCAATCTTTGATTTTTCATATAATGATTGGATTAAAAGAAAAAAAATAGAGAACCATGTTGGAAAGGAAGACTATACAAGGTTAGAAATTTCTGTTAAGAGTTCTGTTGAGTAGATCGAATTTAGCTAAATTGGCAGTGCAGAAAGAACAATGTTTTTTTTTTTTGTTTATGTCGTTTCTCCTTCTTCTTTTTCTTTGATCTTTTTCTTGTTTTTTATTTCTTGGAACTGTTCGAAAACAATATTACAATCACGCCTGTAAGAAGTATAGAAATGTCGTTTTTTTTCTTCACAGGAAGTCATATTTGATAAATTTGAAATTTCTCTTTCAATATTTGGATAACTTTGGGTTAAAAATAAAAATAATAATTCTTATTCAATGCCATTCTGTGCATAAAAGTGAGAATATTCATATTGTCCTACCAGAAGTAGGACTATCGTTGTTAATTGGGTCTCTAAACACCACAAACACATACCACATCAAATTATGCTTAGAGAGAATCGTGTAAAGTACATTTTGTAACTACAGACAAACAAGGAAGCCACAATAAATCTCTAGAGGTTGTAGTGGTTTTTTTTGGCCATTTGATAACAACCATTTTCTTTATAAAAATGTATAAAAGCTCCACGCTTAACTCTTTATTGGAAGAAATATTTCAAATTTAGTTAATGCATTCAAAACATTCCAAAGTATTAAGATTTTCAGTACGTTTTATAATTATATTCGAAGTAATACTTGAGTGCTATTATAGTAACTAATTAATGTTTATTAAGTTTTTTTTTTGTTATAGTAACTCATAAAATCTTAGGTGATTAGTTTATTAAAAAAACAATATCTGAAGAATAACTTTCTTCATTGTTTTGTTTTTAAGTCTGAGTTGTATATTAATCGTTTGTTTAGTAATGTATACAGCCCAAGCTCACGTTTTATTCGTTTAACTTTACTAAAACCATGTTTACAGGGAAGAAAGGTGGGATTGAAGGTTTCTTGTTGATGTTATAGGATCTTTATAAACTGAAAAGGATTGCAGTATCATCTGCATAGGTAGACAGGGTAGTTTAAAGATGGGTAGAAATGTCGGCAATGTATGTTGTGTTGAGAACAGGGCCGAAGATGCTTTCCTGAGGTACTCCTGCCACTATTGGATGAAAGGAGGAGGAGATAGGACCTACTATTTTATTCAGTAATACCTATCACAAAGCTAGGATTAAAAGTTAAGATAGTAAGTGAATGGAAGTATTCCCCTGATCTTCCAGAGTAAGCCTTGATGCCAAACCCGATCAAAAGCTTGTTTCACATCTAAAAAAGACGCCAGGACAGCACTCCTTCCGCTCAAGAGAGGAAGCGATGATGTATCTATAACGTGATGGCACTGTTGAATAGTTGAGTGGTGGCATCTAAAGCCTCAATATTTTTAAAATTAGTATTAATAATAATAAGATAATGGAGGTCCCGGGTTCGAGTCCAGTGCTAGCCTTAGATTTTTTTCTTCTTAGGAGCCTCTATAGCTCACTGTTCGATAATGGACAGTGTTATCTGTAGCGAGAGAACACTGTCCGGAGGCTCCGGGCGCACCGATAAGTCTCCGGGCACTAATAACCATAGATGTTGACGCGCCTTAAATTAAAAAAAAAAAAATAATAGAATAAATATCAGAAAACATATGTTAAATATTTCACTTACGATAGTATAAGAACATAGAAATGTAGATTTAAATTTTTATACATATAAATATTCATTAAGGCTTTTTAAATATAAATTAAATTCTTGTATTGTAATAAATATGTACAAAAAGATTTTTATCTTCCTCTAATATTTACGCATTATTCACGCAAGAACACATACACTAATAATTATTACTTATAGATTAAAGCTAATCCGCCTTAAACTAAAAAAACAAAAAAAAAAATAAATAAATGATTTTAATCAAGAAAAATTATTTCACACATGCTTAACAATGTTAAGTTTCATATCTCAAATTTATTTATTTATTGTTTAATTTATTTATTGTTTGCCCTTGAATTGTTTGATTATAAAAAAAAGAATTTATATTCATTGAATTTCTCTTTTAGGGCAGTAACCTGTATTGTAAATTATAAAAGTTGATTTTAACCAAATTCATTTTGAAATAAATGGAAGATTATTCTTGACCGTTCTTAATATGGTAGAAGAGAGTAATGAGATTCATTATTTTGTATAATAAATTCTAATGATAGTTTATCTACTTACTAGTTTGTTATTAAATAGTTCAGTGTTAACAGTCCATGTTTTAATTATTATTATTATTATTATTATTATTATTATTATTTTTTATACCTTGAAAAAGACAATATATCTATCTAAACGTTGGCAAAATTAAAAGTTGTTCTATTTTCTAAGACCGAAGAATCTCACTATTCTCGTCTAAGTTAATTTTGAAAGTTGAAAAATTAGTCTTATTTGAGAGGCACTAGTGATACACATAAAGCTGCCAAGGTAATAATAAGTAAAATATTAAAATAGGAAAGAAAAATTTCAGCATTATCCTAGTTTGAATTTAGTTCATCTGGCTTCATTTTCCATCAACCTCGTCATGGAGTTCGCTATCTCTATGGGTATTTCAGTTCTCATGGAGCATTGTAGACTCAATTGGACACCTGACGAAGCTGTGCTTGAAGAGTTACAGATATGCAGATTCTGTGGGGAGATTGAGGAAACACCAATACATCTTCTAACGGACTGCGATGCTGCCATTCAGAAAAGATTTTAGGAACCGGGGCAGTTAACACAAGGAGGTGGGGAACACCCTCCGTAGAGCGCAACCTGGTAGGGATGCTCCAGGCGAGAGGTTCGCCCATGGCCCTTGAAGGGAGCTGTAGGCCGAGCTCACTGCACCCGTGGGGCACAGCATAATAGACTGTGTAAGTCGCAGTGCAATAGGCCCCTTCACAAAAACAAAATGAAACACTCACACTACTTTCTTTTACTTTACTTTTCATAATTGTGTCTGACAAATTTTATAGCTATAACAACTTCAAATAAAAATTGTAGCTCTTTATAATATGTGTAGTTTACATTCCTAGTTTAAAGAAAATCGTTGAAACCAATTTAGAGAAAATAGCAGAAAACTGAACTATACTTTTCAATAAAAACGCTACTTCCGGTCATCCGATATTATTCAAACTCGGAATTTCTACAACATATTTAATTCTAACTAATATTATTTAGATAATAGAATTCTATAGAAAACAGAAATAGCACCTTAGAGGAAAACCTAATCCCACCCCTCCACCAAAAGTGCCCTTAAATGAATTTTTCCAGAGAAATGTTTTAACTAGATTTTAGTATGTGTAGTTGATATACCAAGTTTCAAGAAAATCGTTGGAGCCATTTTTGAGAAAATCGTAAAATAGTGTACAAAAACATCCAATAAAGTGGTACTTCCGGTCGAGGAATTTTGACAGGTAACTTAGTGTGGGATCCCATGGTGATACTTAAACGGAATATCAAGTTTGCTTTTTCGTTTCTCAGCTATGCTGTTCATATAAATACACACATACACACACACACACACACACACGAACCTTTTTTAAAAAAAAAAAAAACCACTTTTTTGGACTCAGGAGGAGACATCAAAACGTGTATTTCCGGTGAAAACTTGATATCGAAAATTTGACACGATTACAATGCTTCCTCTTACTAGGAGCAAGAGAAAGTAAGATTTTTTCCCCCTGAGAGCCTATTTAATTTTATGGTAAGCCACTACTTTCGGATGTTGGCCTAAGTGTAGGACATTTTATAGAACATGTAAAATTGTCACCCTAGCATTCTGCTAGAAATGATGTAATGGATTGTTGGAAGCATATCTTGCCAGCAACAAAAACTCATTTATCGAACTACCCAACTGCTACGTCCATCCGCCTCGCCACATGAGACTTAACGCAACTCTCTACCATAAGCTAGGGACGATCAAGGTCCGCCTTCCTTAAGCCCTAGAAGATCTGGAAGTTCTGGAGAAGCAGGGTAAGTTCTCACCAAATACATTATAAGGATTAGCAGGAGTCTACAGTTAAATATACACAATCATCAAGAAAACGTTGGTTCTCCATTTTTAACACTCTGCCAGTTCAGTTTGTAATTTCTTCTGTGTTCAGGCAGAGTAATTTTCTCTTCTACATTTTTCTCTGCCTAAAACCCATAAACATCACTACAAGTGAAATTTTAACAAACAAAAGTGAAATCGATTTGTTTCGAAATTAAGAAATGAAATTATCACTGAATGAAAATATTAAAGAGCCGGAAGTAGTTAAGATAAAGGAATTAATTTAAAAAAAAAAAACATTCAAAAGTGATATCGGCTATAAAAAGATAAAAATTGTCCCTTTGCATCAAATTTAATTAAATAAATAAGGTCAACATAATTTATTGTTCCATCCTAATTAATATATTGCTAATATAAAATTTAAAAACTATAATTTTGTATATAATAATTCATTATTAGAAAAAATTATAATATATATCAAGAACAGAGATTAGATAGTTTATTTCTAAAAGAAAACCAATAAAACTAGACGTTATAACCTGAAGATTGCGCGATGGTATAAAGCGATAATTTTTTTTTTGGTTATTTTAATGCTCCAGCACTTTCACCAACTTTGACTAATATAGTGGTTTAATTACTGCTTTTACTGTCTTATGGCAACATGACAACATTGTTATATTAGCAACTTTCTCTTACTGTAATAGCCACAGGTTCTTTGACAGATTGAATTAAAAGTTGAATCATGTTCTTTATTTCAAAGATTCGTAGAGTTAAGTCAATAGATTAGTGGGATTCTCACTATCATTCAGTGGTCCCCAGACAGC
The DNA here is from genome assembly GCA_011037195.1 of Triatoma infestans. NCBI lineage: Eukaryota > Metazoa > Arthropoda > Insecta > Hemiptera > Reduviidae > Triatoma > Triatoma infestans. Next base: position 29,761 of record JAAEAF010006923.1, read on the forward strand.
AAGTAATTTTGTAACAATGGAGGAATAGAGTGAACTGGAGAAGCACTGGAGAGACATGGAAGGTTTTCTCCAGAGCAAAGAGATTTATTTATAGAAGGTATAAGACACGAGTACTTGAAGTATCTTCCTGATTAGGATACAATTGAAACTCTGGTGGATGTATTAACTAGGCACTCTTGGGTACTCGGTCACTTACACAAAAAAGGTAGGACATCTAGTCTTTTGATGATAGAATTGTGTCGAAAGAAGTCAGGGAAATGGTGTACTACCAACTAGGTCAATGTCCCCGTTTCACTAATACGAGGATTCCCTTATTTGGGAAGGCAACACTCTCAAGGGAATGCTTGGGGGAGTTAGAGATTAAAGATATCTTGAGATATTGTAATCAGACCTGTAGATTGCTTCTTAGCAGTGTTTTGTGTATTTTTGCCTTTGGGCACCCATTTTAAAATCATTTACTTCTAGTGCCTCTAATTTGACAAAATTTTTCGTCATCATTACAACTGTCCAATAAAGCAAACGAAACGTTAAAATTAATTATTATGGTTGTAGAGATATATATGTTTATATATATATATTTGGTTTTTAAGTTGCAAAATCTTTGGTATTGAATTTGATTGATTTTATTGCACTAGGTATCAAGATATTATGTCAAATATATGATACTCGTGCAATATAGTCATAATATGCTCTTTAATGATGGTTGAAAATTCTGTCGAAATATAGGGGCTCCTGAAGTAAAGTGTACGTATTTCGTTTTTAAACCAGATTTTTTTTACTTGGATGACTGTTTTTCGTGCTGCGAGTGTTTTAGTTTTTATGTTGATGGTTGCGTATTTAGGTGTAACCTTGCGAATGAGACATTGTTTGTTAAAATAAATGCTGGCTTTTATATTATAGATTTTTGATGTTAAATTGTAAAAATTGTTAAGATACTTATCCTCATTGGCTCCATAGTTGTTGTGGTGGTTGGTTCCGCAGAGCTTGGAAAGCATCAGAGACATTTTCGTGATAGCCTGCTTCGTGAAAATCGTGAAGCAGGCTACCACGGAAAAGTCTCTGATGCTTTCCGGCTCTGCAGACCCAACCACCACAACAGCTCTTGAAGTAATAACTAATTTCTAATCTATTGACCTAACTTCGCGAGTAATAGAGAACATCTCATGGGCTCGTGTAAAGAAGCCTCTATCTTCCAAAAAAAAAAAAATCTGGTGTGAAACACTCACACAACTTTCTCTAACTCCAGTTCTCAAAAGTATAATTGACAATTTTTATAGTTTGTGTACCAAATTTAATGAAATTCGTCGAAAACTGAAAAAACTGCCAATAAAAGCGCACTTCCGGTTTACTAATTTTCGTGAAACTGGGAATTTTGGCCATCTATTTATTTCTAATTAATTTTGTTTGGATAGTAGAACTGTACATTGCACTTAATAGAAAAACATAACTCCACCCCTCCCCTAAAAGTGCCTTTAAATGAATTTTCCCAGAGAAACGTTTCAAATAAAAGTTGTAGATCTTTGTCTATGCTTATTTTATACAGGAAATTTCAAGAAAATTGTCGGAGCCGTTTTTGAGAAAATCGCGAAAAAGTGAAAAAATCATTAAGTAAAGTGAAATTAAACGCTCTTCCGGTTATCCGATTGTTTTCAAACTCGGAATTTCAACAACATATTCAATTCTAATTAACATTATTTAGATAATAGAATTTTTTAATAAACTGAAATAGCACATTGGAGATAAATATAACCCTCATCACTCCCCTAAGAGACTCCTCAAATGAATTTACCCAGAAAAACATTTCAATTAAAAGTTGTAGATCTTTGTATGTGTAGTTCATATACCAAATTTGAAGAAAATCGTCTTAGCCATTTTTGAGAAAAACGCAAAAAAGTAAAAAAACCAACTGGTAAAGTGGTACTTCCGTTAAGGAACTTTGACAGTTGACCCACTGTCAGATGCCATGGTGATACCAAAACGGAATATGAAGTTTCAACTTTCTACGGTTTTTCATTTTTGAGCTATCTGTTCACTACATACAAACACACACACCACACACACACACCTACACCATTGCTAACAAACCACTTTTTTGGACTCAGGGGACCTCAAAAAGGATATTTCCGGTGAAAAATCGATATCGAAAATTGGACACGATCACAATACTTCCTCTTACTAGGAGCAAGAGAAAGTAAAAGCAGACGAATAATTCAACCCCCTCATTTACGTCATATACGTCACACATAAATCCTGCGCATTGCTAATTAACCTCCCTGCTGAAGTAAAAAAAAAAAATTTCCATTTTCTACTTAGACTCAGAACACACCATATTACGCATTCGCAAAGATGGCGGTTTATCTTTCTTTCCACCCTTACTGCGCAGCGTATCTCCTATCAGACTCATGTTACGCATGTGCTTTCAGCGTGCCCTCCCTCGTCTTGGGATATTACCCTAATTATGAACCTTCAATATCTATTAAGCTTTAATGAAAGACTCCTCCCAATATTGCTCTATTAACAAAAAAATTCTTATAATGTGTGTACTCTTAGTTAATACTCTTTATAATCAATTAAAATATACAAAATAGATTTTCCACTTCATTAATTTAAATTTCGTTTTTATGTTCATAAAAACGTATAATAAAATGATTTATTAAACTAAAAATCGTTTAATTTAATTAATTTAACACATTAAATTTTGTTAAACATATATGTCAGGGCCCACTAGTTTTACTATTTAAATATATTTAACTAACATTTTTATTTAAAAACTAATATTAAACTAGATTTAATTTGTATTGATATAACTTCATTGATATTTTTTATTTTTTTTGGTCATTTATTTATTTTTAGATTGTTAGATTAATTTTTTAATTGAAATTCAATCAGATAATAAACTGTGTTAAGGATGAACAGTTTATTTATATTTCAAGTTTTTTTTTTTGTCCATTAAATGGGATAAAAATGTGATTAAGTTGTCAATAATAATTTCCTATAAAATGTATGTGTGCGGGGGCCCTCTTTCGCGACCTCTTTCCACAATTCACATCTTCCACTTCACATGTCTTCTTCAAATGGAAATCTTTTCAAAACATTTATTTATTCTAAAGCTGTATGAACGATGTAACCGTGTAATATATTGAAATGAAGTATTGATAAGAAGCTTAATGAAAAGGCTGATCGAAGACCTAAAATCAGTATTCATAGATAAATAATGTCAAAAATGAATAACTAACTAAAGTGTTTGTGATATCTCTCACAAACTCCAAACAGAAAAAAATCTGGTGTGAAACACTCACACGACTTAATACTCTAATTCTTCTTACTCTAATAAATAAAATTTTAATCTAGAAATTTTCTTTAAAATTGCAACGTTACAATGCTCAGTTGGGCTGGCCATTGAAATGGTGGCGGGGATTTTACTATGCCTAAGTGCCTTGCGTGGAGGCGCTCTATATCAAAACCAAGAAAGCTTGTGCAAATTTAAATTTAAATGAACTGACAGACCCCCAATATTCTGTATAGTGTATTAATATTATACGTATGTACAGGTGGTAAAACCTATAAATATTATGCAGATAATATTCGAAGTTTAAATAAAATCGTTGGAGCGGTTTTCGAGAAAATCACGAAAAACTGGAAAAAAAATCAGTGAAGTCGCACTTTTGTTTGATGAATTCTGCCAGAAATCTTCGTACCTGATGCGTTGGTAGTAACTAAATAGAATACTTTGCTGAGACTTTTCATTGTTAAGATATTAAGTTACATATACACACACAAACACATATGCACACGCATACAGATTATTCACTAAACACATTTTTTTCATATTCAAGGTATCTCAAAATATGTATTTCCGGTCGCAAAAATCGCACCATTGCAATACTTCCTCTTACTCCTTTCTACAATAAAAACTGAAAAAAAAATTCTATAAATTATTACTTCCGGTTCCAATTTCAATATCAATTTTGAAATTTTAGAAGTTTTATTTTGTATTTCCGCTATTCACTTACACATAACTATTTCTATATTTTTTATTTTTTTTTTTTTTGCTTTTTTTACATCTAGTTTATTGGCGCTCGGTGCTTTCTCAATACACTTCCGAACTTGAGATACTGTTCTCTAGTAACAGACGGCACTACCAATCACCAGACAGAAGCGGTTAGAGGCTTCTAGATCCCGGAAAAATAAGGGCAGTAGGACTCAAATCCGTCACTACCGTTGTTGTGGTGGTTGGTTCCGCAGAGCTGGAAAGCATCAGAGACATTTTCCGTGGTAGCCTGCTTCATTTTGTGGTCATCGACCGGTTTCGGGTCAAAACGCATCCTGAAGATGGGCGAACGCCCGTCGTCTACCACGGAAAATATCTCTGATCCGACACTACCGTGTTCCAAATTCTAGCAGGCTACCAATCTCTAATAACTTCTTTTTCGTATTCTGGGCACTTCAAAACATATGTTTCTATAAAAATTCGACAACTTCAAAAATTTGGGAGTAAATAGCCGCTACTTCATCAAAGCGGGTTATTCCAGTCTAACAACATTTAAACTAGCAGCCAAACGTTTTCCACTGGTCCATCTGCAAAGATAGTTGATATGTACAATTACTTGGGTTTGGCATGCCCAACGGCTAACATTGGCTCTTCAACACACAATGTACACTTTATAGACCATTATATAAGGGACTTTTCACAGAAAATCTTTTCAGTCGCCGTAGAATTTGGTTTCTAGCCATTCCCTGGGAACATAAGTAAAACTAAAATTCAGCTATCAAGCAAATAAAGACATTTTTCCACTTCTCAGAAATCACCAACTATGAAACTTTCGCAAAGAAAAGTTCCTATACAGCACCAAACATTCTCTAGACATTTTCAACTTTTTGTTGAAATGAGTATTACCCATACGATTATAAAACGTAATTTTAACTTTAATTAAAAATTCGAAATATTTTTAAGTGCTTTTTGTATATAGCAAATTTTGATTTAAAAGCTTCTTATACATGTATATATAAACCGCATTAGAATGGGTATTATAATGCCATCTTCAGCGAATATACACACGCCGGTTTACACCCAGCATTAACCGGTTCTAAAAGACTGATTTCACCCCATGAAAAAAAAATAAAATAAAAGAATATTAAAACAAGATGCCTGTCTCTGACCCTGAACCGTGATCCACCTTTAATACCTGTGCAGTCACTGTTACAATTATTATTCTCATACTTTTTTTTTTTGTATTATTATAAATATCTATTAATTTATTAATTTCATGAATAAATATAAAAGGTAAAAAAAATTAACAGAGAAACTTTGTAACCAAAAAAAAGCAAAAAATAACTCAGTTCACTCGTTATTTAGAAATTAAAAACAAAAAACAACTGAAAGGTGATTAAATAACATTTTCCTCATGATTATAAAATGCCTAACACTAATATGAACAAGATCGCTAATGTTTAATATAGTAACATTATTTTGATATCATTCTGCTTTATAATGAATATTCAAGCTCAAAAGTAAACATTTGCTGACGATGTAATAAAAGTCTATGTTAACCTAAGCGGAAACTAAATTTTTACTGTCATAAGAGGGGAGTATTTATTACGATCTTGTCAAAATTTAAAGTTTCCAAAGAAAATATTTACAAGTTTCAGGTTCAACTAAATACGATAAAAAAATATATTTTAACGGAAGGTATGTATGTGATATGAGTGGGCGTGTTTTGTGAATGGGGGTTCCTGCAAAATATATCAAAGACTAATCGTAAAAAAACTTAAATTTAATATTTCCGGTTAAGTATATCAATTTCATCGTTTTAAATATGAAATTTTGGTGAAAATCCGTCAACTGAATTTAAAACTTTATATAAAGAGGCCTATCACTTATATTTTGATATATTTTTCCAAATTAATTTTATGGAAAATTAATTTTTGGAGGAGTCTGGGGGTTAATTACCTTCCCCCAAAGTGACCACATCAATTCTAATACCTGTTCTAACATTAAGGTCCTATAACACGCCTTTTTTACCCATCCAATTTAAAGAAAATTGGTTAACCAAGAAATGCAACTTTATCCAAAAGGCATTTCTGGTGTTTTTCGGAATTTTCTTCTTCTCGTCCGCGGCTCCGATGATATAATTTAAATTCGAATGGCTAGTTAACAGTTGTACATTTTATAAATCTATCACTTGCAATATAGACATATTCAATACTTGGCATATCTAATGGCATATCTAATGTGAACATGTATAATCCGCTCGTGCATAGTACTTTTATTATAATGGAATAAACATTCTTCTGTTGAGGAACCTCATCACTGAAACAGATGGAAGCTTCTTACTGCCGCTACTGTTAAAGGCATTAAATGCACATTACCCTGTCTATCAAACGCTACAGTCAAAAACTTTCAAATATCAAACTTCCACAAAAAAAGCTACGGCCATCCTCTTCAAGTGATACCAAAAAATCGTATTTATATTCAGGCAAATTCAAGCTTAAGTCAGTAAAAAAAAAAAAAAAATTAACAATCAAGAATACTAAAAACCAGCAATCAATAGTGTGAATTCAGTATATGAAGTATCTACAAGTAACAAGAAGTCAGGAAATAGATAATTATAGGAGGAGGTCTACAACACAATCTCAAAGAATTACGACAAATATTCACTCGGCTCTCTGTCAAAAGCCCTTTTGCGTCGCCATCAATTTTATTAACAAACATGCTCTTCGGTTGGCTACTCTATTACTTCTATATATTCCTTCCTTCTCATTAGTTCGTTAAAATATATAATTTGTAAACAACAACCTCAACAATGACTAAAATTACATTGACGATGTAAATTACAGGCGTTACTTGTTGACCAATCAGAAAGCTAGGTAATGGCAAAGCTCATATAAAAATTTCCATAACCTCTTCAAGACTGTCGTGATATTAAAACCTCTGATTGCTGCATTTTTTTTTAAGTCTGTATAAGCAGAGGAATGATTAGAAGAAATTTCTGAAGACCTTTTTCTTAAAAATAATTCAAGTTTTTTTGAGATAAAGAGAAACTTCAGCTAAAAGCTAGATTTTATATAAAACCATCTCAGTAATAAAAATTTGTTCTAATAAAAGAAAAGTAATAATATAAAACAAACAGAAAATCCATGTAACTATGGTCAGATAAAAAAAGCTCACTCAGAGAGAGCAAGGTTAACAACTTCCCGCACCACTTAAAATTTCATTACCATTTCCGTATTATAAACATTCGATATAATTTTGGAGTTCCATTGATGGGACTGTTATAAACAAACCATTTTGTTTTCTATTCTTAAATTAATAAATGTCAAATATTTTCTGGATCAATTGGTTAATAAAAAAGGAGGATAAATACCAAAAGAGTTATAACTTGCGTTCTTTTCAAGTTGTGACGTAATTTTTATAGCATCTTTTATTGTTTTAGTTCTTAAAAGAGAGCATAACTTTTTATAGGAATTGAATAAAATAAGATTTTTAAAGAACTACAAAAAACTATTTTAAAAACTAAAACTAATTCTATTTTTTATTTTAAATTTCCAAAGTTAAAATATGGAAAGTTTATACTTTCTTACTTTGATGAGAGGAAGCATTGCGATCCCATCGAGTATTCAAAATTTAGTTTTCACAGAAATGGTCCTCACTCCAAGTATGTGTATATATTTTTTTTATTTAATTGTAATACAGTACCAACACAAAATGTGTTTTGCCTGTAATGCCTTTGTCTGTAAGATAATGGTACTGACGTGTAGAACGTGTGCAGGCATCCCATCGAATGATGGCCCTGTTGGAGAGATTTGTTTATGAAGTGAATAAATGAAATGTGAAGTGAAATGAATGTATGAGTGTGAATGTAAATTATGCTAGTTAATAATGTCGTTCAGTGAGGTCTGCCAGTCAGTAAGAAGTTTGTCTACGGTGGATGTAACAAGTCTTGTGGCCATCTCCGTTTTAGTCTTCTTTCTGGGACTAGAGTTGTTTGTAAATTGTTGATGAGAAGATTTGTATGCCCGTTCAGTTTTGACATGATACTTAGTGTACAGTCGATGTGCTGCTTGTTGTGCTGTTTCAGTGTTTGTGTCTTTATGTATTGTTTCGTTTGTAACATAGAAAGGAGATGAAAGTATAGTCCGCAGTGTGCGAGATTGGAATGTCTGAATTTTTTTCAAATGTGTCTGTTTAGCCGCTCCCCAAAGCTGAAGTCCGTATGTCCAAAGTGGTTTCAGTAGTGTCTTGTAAATTAGGAGTTTGTTGTTTATGTTTAATGTGGATTTTGTCTTTAGTAATCTGTATAACTGTTTGAAACGTAAATTAAGTTCAAGTCTTTTGATCTTTACATGTGTTGCCCAAGTTATTCGTTTGTCCAAGTCCATCCCTAAATATTTTACTGAGTTACTTAAAGGTAACGGTTCGTTATCATATTTCACAGGTATATCTTCCGTCTTTTTTTTAGAATAAAATGTACTGTTTTTGTTTTGTTTATATTGAGTTTACTTTTCCATGTGATGTTCCAGTTATGCAAGTTAGTCAAATGCTGCTCCAATATTAATTTGTTGGTTATTATGTCTGTGTTGGTAACAAGTAGTGCTGTGTCATCCGCATAGGTCGCAGTAACAATATTCGGATGTTCAGGTATGTCGTATGTGTAAATATTGTATAGCCCCAGAACACTCCCCTGCGGGACTCCAGCCTCAATGGGATGAATGTCGGAGATAACTGTATTTACCCTAACACTGAAGAATCTGTCCTCAAGATAAGATTTTAGCAAAAGGTAATAAGTGAAAGGTAGACTTCTCTTTAGTTTGACGAGCAATCCTGGGTGCCATACTTTACCGAAGGCTTGTGAAACGTCTAGGCAAATGCCTGTAACATATCTGTTTGGATTCGAGAGCGTTAGCAATGTGTGTTGTGATTCTTTGTATCTGATGAATAGTAGAGTGTTGTTGTCTGAAGCCAAATTGATGCTGTGGTATGATATGGTACCATAAAAAAAAAAACTAAAATTTTGTAAAGCTTTATTTAATATTTAAATAATTAATGATATTATCTGAACTAATCATTAGTGTATATACAAAATATCCAAGAAAAACAAAAAAAATCGACAAAAGCAAAAACTTCAGTTGCTATATCAGTACTTCTCATACGTAAACATTTTGGTCAAAATCTTAATGGGAAATGAGAAAAAATTAAAATGCATTTTTTTCTTTAAATTTTTCGTGATTTTCTGAAAACGACTTCAACGATTTCTTTAAATAGTCCATTAAAGGCCAATCTCCTTGAGAGAGTTCTGGCATAATTACAAGCTTAAGCTTTTCTCTAACGTGCCACCTTCAGTGCAAGATGCGATTCTACCACCCATATAATATTATTGTAATAATAAAAGGCAGTGAGCAGTGCGCTCAGAACACTACGGACTCCAATAAACATAGATGTTGACGCGCTTAAAAAGAAATTACCCTGTCCTGCAATCGTTGAATAATGTGACGAATATACCACTAAATTTAGTGGTTAAATTTTCTACTTTTTCTCACTAGTGTGTGAAAGTAACATTATTCAAAGGGAAAGGATTAGCTGAGTGGTATGGCGCTGGACTAGCAACGAGGAGGTCCCAGGTTCGAATCTAACAACTCCCTTAGATTTACTCTTCCTAGGAGCCTCTACAGCTCACTGTCCGATGTTGGGCAGTGTTGTCTAAAGCTAGAGAACACTGCTCGTAGGCCGGCAGTGCAATGAAAAGGCTCCGGGGAGGGGCACAATAGAGCTGTCATGTCGCAGTGCATATCCCCTTTAGATAAAAAAAAAATTATTCAACTCTAATTAGCCCGACATCTAGCAGCAATACACGTAAACAAGATCAGACACAAACCCCAGACACTGCGCGATTAAGATATACCAAAACGGAACAGGCTAGAGAGAGAGAGAGAGAGAGAGTATTTGACGTCAATTAAAATACATTCTCAATATTTACACTTTTTCACACTTTTTACTTTCTCTTACTCCTAGTTTTTATATTCATAAAAATTAAAAAACAATTCAATGCGTTTGCAAAAAATAAGTCTAATATTTAACTCTAGAGAAAAAATTCTATTTAAATTTCGTTCAGGTCAGGAGAAAATCTGAAATTCGAGTGTCTAAATAAAGCCATTTTCTTTCTACTATTTGTCGGGGCTCAAAGCACCTAAAAAAAAACCTTGCAACACCCGCTTACTATCTATTTAATATTAATAGAAACCTATAAGTCCTACTAAATACTCTTATTGATTCATACACCTTACAGTTAAATTAACAAATAAATAACACTTATGAATGCATTTTATAATAAGATATTTTTAGACTAGCCTATTTTGCAAGTCTGCAAAATCAAAGTGCACTATCTTTATTGATTACAGTAAAGGTAAGGGTAATCATAAAGGTGAAAATATGGTGGAAATAAAAATGCAGACTTAATTATTCCGCCATTTTTTTTTATATTTTTTTTTAGTTATTTTCTGTTTACGCATAATTATTCCCAAAAAAAACTTATTAAAAGACGCTGTCTAAAACACTGTCTTCCGGTGAAAAACTTAATTTCTAAATCTGATTTCTAATGAATAAATAAATAAATACATTGTTATATTATTTCCTCTTTTATTGCCTTTCTCCCCTGTATGACGTAGATCCTCCTTTTCTTTATCCATTCTCTGATGAAGACCTGTTTTCTTTCTTAGCAAAAACTGGGTCAATATCAGTAAAAGATTCCAGTAGTCCATACTAAATAAGTAATTTTTTATAAATATAATATCTAAAACAATTAATACGACAAGAGATAGTTTTTTAATTTGAATTATATATTAATTACATTGGAGTTAGTTGTTTTGAAAATCTTGGAGTGAAAACATCGTTTTTCTGCATATTTCATTATCCAATTGAAAAATGTTCTTTAAACGGGGAATTTTTGCCATACTTGCAATTTATTCTTAATAATATTTAGATGTGAAAAAGAGTTTACTCTGAAAAAATAAAAATTATAATCTATATGCATAGTAATAGTAGTACCAAGTTTTCGAGGAAACAAATTATGGAAACGTTTTCGAAAAATTTGTGACAAACCGGAAAAAAAAAACAGTCGATAAGGTAATAACTTCCGATTAAACGAATTTGAAACGAAACTATATGGTCGGATCTTTTATGGATAAATGAATTATTATTTCTGTGATTTTCCTAATTACTCACAACACACTGACACACAGTTAAATTTGTCATTTGAAAATGAAAAAAAAGGAAATCCCTTGTAACAGGAAAAAATGGCTTCTCTCTAATTTTGTACTTCTTTTAAATTGTTACTAAGTTTCGAGTTGAAAGAAAAGCAGTGTAGATATTAAGAATAATGAGCGGTAGACTAAAAAGTTTAAAGAGCTAGTTAAAGTGGGGCTAACAAAAGTGAGAGTTCTATATACATAAAAAAAAAAGGTCTATTTATTAGTATGTATGCAAATCTTCTCTTACCAATAGAAAGTTTTAAAAATGCTGGTTGTCCAAATAGCAAAAAACTCTTCTATATAACCGGCTGTAATTCCATTAAGAGATGCACATACTAATCTTTAATTAAATCAATTATTATTTAGAGAACTCATATTATACATATATTCAAATTAATATTATGTCATAACTGTGCACGTTAAATATCGTCTAAAATTCTAGGTTTTTGCTACAAATTTTAGAGAAATAAAGTACGAAATTTAACTAAATGAAGACCGGATAAATGACTTCCGTATTGTCTGCAATGTTTTTTGAAGTATTTAAAGAAACATGATTCGCAGTTTAACAGTTGTTAAACTAGGGATTTTTGAACCTGTTTTCCGGATTCTCATCCAACATCAGAGTGTGGGTTCATTCAAATTCGTTTAGAGAGTTTTTTTGTTTGTAGCTGAGTTGAGGGATCTGTTTGTAGCAAGGGTTATCGCTCTTTGTAGAGTTGCCAGTTTGACTTTTATTGTCACTCTGGCGTCTCTCTACTCTCTAAGGCGTCTCTAGAAATCTGATAAGGGCCATCCAATAAAATACCCTCACGGATCTTGTTTCTTTTGGGACATAGCCGGCCAAAATAGGAACAGCCATGAATCAGAAGAGACATCAATAGATGTCTTGAGCTATTGTAAAAGAACATGGCTGCACTAAGTTCTAACTATACGGTGATTTTTGTGGAATAAGTGAGAGTTAGAGAATCAGAACTACATTCACTTTTCACTGCCTGTAAAGCAAAGATACTGTCAGGGCTTTACAGTTAAACAAGCGTAAGAGAGGTAGCGTAAGGCTAATAGAATAAAGCGGCGTGAAAGATTAAGCTGGTAGAGTGTAGAAGATTGAAGATATAATATTTTTTTAGTGAAAATTCCCTCGCTTTTATGATGGTCGAGCCTTCCCTTTCTTTGGTTCTGCTAGGGGCAAGTAGGTAGAACTGGACTTTCCTAGGATATAATGTGGGATGTGGTACTGCTACGCTTCCCGTAATTTAAGCGATATAAGTGACATATAGTTGAATGGATGTTTGTACTTCTGTCATTCCGAGCCGATTTCGTTCATAAAAAGGTTTGTTTCTCGCCTTTCATCCGATCTTTATTAGAGCTATACGATTGAATAGGTATTCGAAAATTAAGAAGAGTCACCACAGAAACTACTCTTTTCTCAAATTTATTTTGACAAATTTTTACAGAAATTCGGAATTCGAACTTTTTACAGCCCATTTTAAATATATTTAGTTCAATTAAGGTTTTGCGAATAATAAATTTATTATTATAGTGTTCCCTGAGAGGGAAAACCTATAACCTTGAACTTTCCTAAAACACCCATACATTTAATTTTTTTCCAAGAAAATATTGCAAATATGGGAAAAATGAATTGAGAATAATTAATGGTAAGAGGAAGTAGTTTGTTTTCGTGCCAAGTTTTCGAAATTGAGTTTTCACCGGAAATAAATGTTTTGCGAGTTATGAACTGCCTTTATTACTTTCTCTTACTCCTAGTAAGAGGAAATATTGTAATCGTGTCAAATTTTCGGATATCGATTTACCGGAAATATCGTTTTTAGGTCCCCTGAGTCAAAAAAAGTGGTTTTTTAGCAAATAGTCTGTGTGTATGTATGTTTGTTTGTGTATGTGCACAGCATAGCTCAAAAACGAAAAACCGCAGAAAGTTGAATCTTGATATTCCGTTTAGGAATCACCATGGGATCTGACTGTACCTTATGTGTCAAAATTCCTTAACCGGAAGTACCACTTTACTAGTTTTTTTTTTATACGTTTTGCGATTTTCTCAAAAATGACTCGACGATTTTCTTTAAATTTGGTGTATCAACTACATATACAAAGAGCCACAACTTTTATTTGAAATACGATATCAAACTTTTCTCCGGGAAAATACATTTAAGGGGTGGGGTTAGTTTTTCATCTAACGTGCTATTTCAGTTTATTAAACAATTCTGCCTTTTTAATAATGTTACTTAGAATATTGTTGAAATTCCAAGTTTGAAAAAAAAAAATCGGATGACCGGAAGTGCATTTATTTTACCGCTTTACTAAATGATTTCTTCACTTTTTCATGATTTTCTCAAAAATGGGTCCGACGATTTTCTTGAAACTTCGTATATAAACTAAACATGCAAAGATCTGGGAAAAATTCTTTTAAGGGCACTTTTAGGGGAGGGTGGGGTTACAGATTTCCCTAAATTGCTATCATAGTTGATTATACAATTCTATCATCCAAACAAAATTAATTAGAAATAAATAGATGACCAAAATTCCGAGTTTTAAGAAAATTAGTAAACCGGAAGTGCTCTTTTACTGAACTGTTTTTTTTTAATTTTCGACGAATTTCGTTAAATTTGGTA
>JAAEAF010006923.1:43970-85317 GCA_011037195.1 Triatoma infestans
TATTATATTATACAGTGTTAACCATATTTTGTTAATTCTTTCAAATCAGACCATTTCTTTCCTTCATCAACCCTATTATATGGTAATAAGGGTCCAGAATCCATTAACCGGAAGTGCGATTTACTGAATGTGCTTTTTTTTCCATTTTTTCCAGACTTTCTGGAATGATTTTCTTCATTAACTATGTACTGCAGATATAAATATCTATTACTTTCATCTGAAGCATTTGTTCTGTTCTGTTTGATTTTTTTTTCAGTTCTGGCGGAGCAGCAAAGTTGAGTTTCCCTTAACACATCTTTCAGTACAATGTTTCCACGCCTATCTACTCATATAATGTGTGCTTATACCACCTTTTAAGAACATTGGAAGCATTGCTAAAATATAAATAAAAAAATTGAAGAAAATTGATTAATCGTAACTCTGCGTCTTTATAGAACTGTTTTTGAGTTTGTTTTTGTTTTTTTAAATTTTCTTGAAAATTGTTAATGATTTCTTTAAACGTGGAATGTTAATTGCACAGATATAAATATAATCACCTTTATTTGAAATATTTTTCAAAAATTTCAAATATTATTGGGATTTGTTCAGTATTATTAGCGCTGTTAGAAAACAGTTTCACACCAGCTTATTTTTGCAAATAATACTCATCATTAAAAAAAACAAAAAAACATAGAAACAACATAGAAAACTGGGCATCACTTAACATCATTAGATCACTAACTCTCTAATCAAATGGCGCATACTTAACTAGTATTGAATAATTTAGTTGCTTTCCCCAGGTTGCCTTGATAAAATACTATTTTTCTGACAAAATCGACCTAGTTAGTAATACAAATATCTTGTTACATTCTACTTAAAACAGTGTTCTACATTATGTAAGAGTTCTTCCAAGCAAAAACAGAAGATAGATTGCAGAAGATGACAGATAGGGCCAAGATACTCTACATTCTCTGGTCTAGAATGGATGGTGTGTCTGTTGAAGACAATATATCTTTGAACGGAGTACTGTTTTCCAGGCTAAGGTTTCTGCTTTCTTTGTTGTATTTCGGACATGCGAATACGAAACCCTAAATTGAAAGGTGGCTGTATCTGCTCGGATAGCCCCAGGCTACCTTGAAGATACTGAATTCTTTTTTTTTTTGACCTCTTCATTTCCAAATGTCGTAGGAGACTGGGAAAGCTTTCTTCTTACAAGGAAGTCTTTTTAGTTTGCTTACCAGCTCATACGGAAATTTTGGGTAATCCAGAGGAGATAAGTTGGCTAAATTATTGCCTCACTCTCTCTGTCTCCTATTCATTGGATCCAAGCCTGATTCTGTCAAGCTTCCAGGCAGAATCTAATTGGGAATTGTTGGGAATCTAAAATGCTGATTGGTGTTTCTGGACAGGACTGATAGGGTTTATTGCTGCGTCCTTCACGGAGGAACTCTCTCAGGCATCTGTTTCGATTCCTTAGTGGAAACGGTGGTTTAAGGAGACATCTCTACATAATGGAGCTCGTGTCTGACCCCATTCGGACAGTAATGATAGAGAGGAAGAAACAGCCTTTCATCTTATGAAAGGCCAAATTGCTTATAGTTGTGAAGAGATTTTGTTTAGAACCCTTACTCTATAGGGTTATTACAAGGCTGCGGATTATTCGGATTATTATGGATCTTAAGTGGATTAAAACCGCGTACTCGTATGTTCTACATTCGTTGTTATTTGTCAGTGGGGTAGCTATGTGGTTCCAGAATGGCTAACGTAGGAGTTCAGTCTTTCCCCACAGATTACGTCCTTAATGTCAAAAAAAATTTCAGTTTGTAAGAGGTAATTCCAATTTCAAATCCTATTCCAAAAATCCCCTATATAAATTAAATAGAGCCTCCACGGGGAATCAAACCCGAATCGACGGTTGCCAGATCGATACGTAATTTAATGATGTATCCAAGTTACCGCATTAAAAGTTGCTTCGTTAATTTTTTCTCAATATTTGAATTTCCTTTTTCAAAAGTTCATCTTAAAATATTATTATAATGTCTCCAACTGCGATCACCTTTAAGAACTGAAAACAATCTTTGTTCCACCTGACGGGTCTTGTCAACCCGGAGGATATAACAACAAATAAAGTACTCTTCTCTTTGACTTAATTATAATATATTGTTAAAACTATTCTGTAACCTATTGTTAAAGATAACACAAATAATATATGCAGAACATACAGACGCAATAAACTATGATGGCGACACAACATTTCCTAACTGAGTGATCTTTCTTCAGTCAGTCATCAATCTATGCCTGTTATACGTGTCTTAAAATGGAAAACTTTTTTTTATTTTTTTTTTTATTCTTACATTAAATATTTTTTAATAACAAATCTATGAATTTGTTTGTGAATTCTGTATGTCTCTGGCAAATGAATTTTTATACATCATTTATTACAATTTTTATGATAAGGAAAAAGCTTTTAATAAATTGCAATAGTTAATAACGTCACTTAATAGAAAACTTGTATCAATATTAACTATGAAAAAATAAGTATTATCCAAAACCAGCTATAAACCAAGTAATCGGTATATAACCGACAATTACGCACTGCCCACAGATTGGTGGAAGGTTGAAAGAAGCATGATCAGAATAAAAAGATCAGACAAGACAGGTAAAGAAGTGATGAGAAACAAAAAAAGACCTTAAGTGAAGGACTAAGTGAAAGTAGTTAGAAAACAAAGATGGACTAGGGCAGAACACATCGCGAGGGACAAAGAAAGAAACTGGTCTAGTAGGACGACAGTATGGATACCATACTTATATATAAGAAGAAAGAAAGCTGGACAGCCGAGAAAATGATCTGACGAGCTGAAAAAAGTGGTACTATGATGGAGACCAGCGAGGCAGAGGGACAAGAAGAGAAATATCTGGAGACAATATCAGCGACCTGGATGGATGTCTGATCAACTCCCACTCCATGTTAGTCACCGTTAGTAACTAGCACACTTCTGAATAGGAAGAAAAATTAATAATTGTAAATAAGTTGTAAATTAAGGTTTATTATTATCATTATTATTATTATTATTATTATTATTATTACCGCTAAATTACATGCATTAACGTCTATCACTTTTATTACAAACATTTTTCTGGGAAAATGGTTATTTTAGGGGAATTTGGGTGAGTGCAACGTTTCTGTTTTCCCATAAAATGCCACATCAATATAAAGTATGGTTCCACCATTTATATAATATTAACGTACACCAAATGTCTAAGTAGAATTTGAACTTTTGAAGTGCGGAAGTGCGAGTTTACAGAATAGGCTTTTGAGGTTGGAGGAATTGTTGTTAAACTTGGAATGCTTACTGCATAAATATAAACCTGTCAAATATAAAATATAAATATAAAAAAAAAACATAAATATAAATAAATAAATATATTTAAATATAAATATAATTTTTTTTTTTTTTATTGATATTTTATAACACCTGTTATAAGCTTAACAATAGTCAATTTGTTAATTGTGGACAATTCATGGAAACAGGAGCGGAGAAGTCACTCAGTAGTGAAACTCCGAGTTATTCAGTAAGTAGATCACGAGGACAGTAGTCTTCGTGATGAATTTATAGGGTTAGTTAGGGATGCAAGTTCACGGATAAGAGGATTGACATGAGATGATAAACTGTTGTGAAATTTGTTGTAACGGAATAGGATTTTTTGACGGACGTATGGTATATTTAAGTCTGTATGAATTGTATGATTGGAGACAAAAAAAGGAGCAGAAATGATTTTGCGGAAGATTTTGGATTGGAATGTTTGGATACCATTATAATTAGATCGTTTGGTTGAACCCCACAGTTCGGTGCCGTAAGCCCAAATAGGTTTAAGTATGACTTTGTAGATTAGAAGTTTGTTAGTAAGTGTTAGGTTAGATCGTTTGTCAAGTAATCGCATGAGCATTTTGTAACGTTGAAGTAGTGCCTGTCGTTCAAGTCTGGTATGTGGATTCCAGGTGAGGCGTCGGTCCAAGTATAGTTTTTGTGCTGGGGGTAAGGCGACATTGTCATAATAAACTGGAGCAGAAGTGAGTCGTATGAGAGTGAAGGAAATGGTTTGGCTCTTTTCAACACTGATTTTGATCCCCATTTGTTGAACCATTTTTGGAGTGAATCTACAGGAGCGCCTGTAGGTTGCGAGTTGCTATTACGGGATCTTTATGTGTAGCAAGAATGGCGGTATCATCAGCGAATGTGTAAAGAGTGGAGGAATGTGGCATAACAGCTTATGAATGAAGTAAAGGACGGGTCCAAGTATACTTCCTTGGGGAACACCAGCAGAAATAGGAAGAAAATTGGAGAAGGATGATCTATAGCTGACCCTGAAGTAGTAGTCAGTCAGGTAGGATTTTAGCACTAAGTAATAAGCTTGTGGTAG
The DNA here is from genome assembly GCA_011037195.1 of Triatoma infestans. Classification (NCBI taxonomy): domain Eukaryota; kingdom Metazoa; phylum Arthropoda; class Insecta; order Hemiptera; family Reduviidae; genus Triatoma; species Triatoma infestans. The sequence continues at coordinate 48,372 of JAAEAF010006923.1, forward strand.
GAAACCTCTCAGCTTCCACATCAAGCCCGGATGCCCAGACACGATTGAATGCTTGCGCGACATCCAAAAAGGCTGCCGCGCAATATTTCTTCTGCTCAAGAGACGAAGAGATGACGTCTACAATACGATGGCACTGCTGAGTGGTAGAGGGTGTAGCTCTAAATCCGAATTGATAATCTGGAATGATGTTATGTGATTGAAGAATAGGATATAATCTTTTTAATTTTAATTTTTCTAGGATTTTTCCCATTACAGGAAGAAGACTTATGGGTCGATAGGATGTAGGTATTTCGGAGGGTTTATTGGGTTTGGGCATCATACGAACTATAAATATAAATAAAATTTAATTTTAAAATTTTATTAAGTGCTAGCTGTAATGGGATCCGAATCATAAGTATCATTAAGATTCATGGGGATCCGGAGAACCTAATTATTCCTTACCAAGGCCAAACTAGGGAGGGAGAATTCCATATATACAGAGGTGAGCTAGCCCTCTTAAAGAGAACAGTTTCAGCACAGTCATCGACACCAGCCAGTCTACATCATTCTACGTACTTAACCATTTTCAGCCAATGTGTCACTCTCTTAATTATTCTTTGGCTAATTTATTCTCAATCTTCAAGTAAACAGTTTAGAGTCCTTGCAGTTATTTATATATATTTCTGTCAATCACAACAAAGTTACGTCCATCTACAAGTTTATTTCTTAACATTCCTAAATTATCTCTAATTCACCCTTCTCCTCACATCTATCGCATTGCTAAGACAACGTTTTGTTACACCGAAGATCTAAAAACATGAATTTTTAAAATAAACCGAAGTAAAGGGAAAGTATTCTTATCATTGATGATATCAGACAAAAAATGTCCCCACCGGGAAATTACACCTTATAAAAAATCGGGTTACCATTATTGAAACATATATTACATCCAATCTCAATTGATAGAAGTATTAAAAATAAGTATTGTTACCAATGAGTTCAAATAAAAGCTGTAAACATTTCGAAGGAATAACAAGCAGATATTAGTAATATTGTAATAAATATCTTATAGGGGGGGGGAGAGACATCGATAGTTGACTTCGATAAATCTCAAAGGAAATAAAAGTAAATTTATAAAGTTGAATGTATATATATAAATATATATTCCAAAAATAAATAAGTAAATATACCATAGAACATATAAACTAGATTCAGAACAAAGATAACTCACATGTTGTTAGCATTTGAAAATTCCGAATAAGGAAACATTTGTATTAAACTGGTTAATTTAAGTCACATTCTATTTGTTGAATTTAACCTCAACATTTGGTACAATAAAAAATATAATTTATATCCGTTGATTTTCTTTTTATATATTGACTGAGTTTTGCAATTTGTTTAAAAAAGAAAAAGAAAGAAAAGTAATGACAATAAAAATGGTGATCTTTACTAGAGATATAAGACTGCAATGAAATGTCAAATAATAACCAGTAAGTTTTATTTTGGTATATGAATAACTAATGAGATCAATGAATAATCAATATCTTGACTAACTCCCCTGGTCGCTGTTATAGAGGTAATTGAACCTGCCACTTCCTAGAGTACGCTGAGACTTGGCATCACAGATCAACAATAAAAAAAAAGAAAAAAGAAAAATCTGGTGTGAAACACTCATACAACTTCCACTTACCCCTGTTCTCAAAAAATTATAATTGACTAATTTTATAGTTGGTGTACCAAATGAAAAACCTGTTCAGTAAAAGCGCACTTCCGGTTCACTAATTTTCTTGAAACTCGGAATTTTGATCATCTATTTATTTCTAATTAAGTTTATTTGGATGATAGAATTGTATAATCAACTATGAAAGCACTTTAAAGAAAAACATACACCCTCCCCTCCCCCAAAATTGCCCTTAAATGAATTTTCCCAGAGAAATGTTTTAAAATAAAAGTTGCACATCTTTGTATGTGTAGCTTATATAGGAAGTTTCAGGAAAATCGTCGGAGCATTTTTAAGAAAATCGCGAAAAAGTGAAAAAAAATCATTCAGTAAAGTGGTAAAGTAAACGCACATCTGGTCATCCGATTTTTTTGAAACTCGGAATTTTAACAACATATTTAATTCTAATTAATACTGTTTAGATAACAGAATTGTCTAATAAACTGAAATAGCACTTTAGAGGAAGCGGTAACCCCACCCCTGCCCCAAAAGTACCCTTAAATAAATTTTTCCAGAGAAATGTTACAAATAAAAGTTGTAGCTCTTTGTGTGTGTAGTTGATGTACCAAGTTTCAAGAAAACCGTTGGAGCCATTTTTGAGAAAATCGCAAAAAAAGTAAAAAAAACAACAACTCGTAAAGTGGTACTTCCGGTTGAGGAATATAGACAGATAACGTACTGTCGTATCCCATGGTGATACCTAAACGGAATATCAAGTTTCAACTTACTACGGTTTTTTCGATTTTGATCTATGCTGTTCACATATACACACCTATACACAGACCATTCGCTAAAAACCATTATTTTTGACTCAGGGACCTCAAAATGGATATTTCCGGTGAAAACTCGATATCGAAAATTTCACACGATAAGAACACTTCCTCTCACTAGGAATAAGAGAAAGTAAAATTGTTCAGGGCTTATAGAGGAAGTTAATATGTGGAATTACAGAGGCAAATCAACAGGCAAACTCTGGCCCCACCATTTTAAGCACTCACTCACTCGTCACATTTTCAAATTGCACACTAGGGAGCCACAATAGGTGGATTTTTAATAGGTCATAGATAGATTTGGCTTTAAAGGCACTTCCTTAACACATGAAACTATCTGGGGAATCGCTATAGGATTGTCCTCCTCTTTGAAAGAAACTGAGTCCAAAATAACTGATTCACTAGTAAGCCAGGAAATTGTTCGAATGTAAAAAAAAAAAAAAAGTGAGAAACATTCGCACAACTTTCTCTTACAGCTTTTATTACATTATTGACAACCACCAACCCAGAAAGGTGGTAGAAATGTAGTCAGTCCATAAGAGTACGCCAATAACATTAAACCAACTCCATATTTTATTTGAAATTTAACGCCACAAATTCTAATTTTTTTTTTTTTTTTTTGAAAAATGTTACAAATAAAAGTGATGATAGGTTTATATACCTAGGTGCATTTCAAAAAGAATTCATTATAGTCGTTTTGGAGAAAATGCCATAATTCTTCAAAAATTTATTCTGCAAAACCACTCCGTCGATGAAACGATTTTCTTCAAATATAAAGAATTCTACCAATGTTTTAAATATTTATTAATTTTATAAAAGTAGTAGAACCAGATATTGTGATTGAAATGGTAATTTAGTGGAAAGCTTTAAATGCTACTGATCCCTCAGAACCAACATCGTTGGAAAATCGAGGGAAACTGAAGAAAAAACTCATTAAAGTTAACACGACTCCTCTTACTAGGAGTAAGAGAAAGTGAAACAATCTGGTGTATACTATACATGAGGCCTAAATAAACAATATTTCTTCAGAATTGGGCACATTACTTCATATTTTCTAGTCCTTATAATATTCTGTAAATGGAAGAACCATATAATATTTTTTAAATAAAACTTTAGGCTGGCTTGGATGAGGCGAGCGGTGTAAGTGTAAATTGTAAACATTAGAAACAAATGGAAGTGTGGCGCCACAGAAAAAAGAAAAATGGCTGAGGTTACAAATCTGTGTTTACCTTTAGTATAATATGTGATCAACGTGACACTAATCACTACAAAGCGATTAACAAGTGCGCGTGGAACTAGATTAGTCTCCCATAAAATCAATATTCTGAGAAAAAAAGTATTATATACATCTTTAAAGAAAATCGTTGGGCGTCATTTTCGTTGATTAAGGATCATCTGAATCTAATATCCAAGCCGACTTTCTACAATTAAAGCTATTTAATTAGAGATATTTTCCGTGATAGCCTGTTTCTCTTTGTGCTCATCCAACGGTTTCGGGTGTTCGCCCATCATCACGATGTTTTTTGACAAACAGTGTCATAACATAGACTTGCACAGTACAAATTTAGTTGATACAGAAAAAAAGGAAAAAAAAAAAGTGGCCGAGTGTAAAAATCTGTATTTATTTACCATTGGTATGTGTATCAACTAAATTTGCACTGAGAACAATCTATGTTATCACACTGTTTGACAAAAAAACATCCTGATGATGGGCGAACGCCCGAAACAGGTTGATGACCACAAAAAGAAGTACGCTATCATGGAAAAAATAACTCTGATGCTTTCCAGGCTCTGTGGAACCAACCACAACAACAAAAGCTTTATGAGTTATGACAAAAACTTTCTCATAATATGTAAATATACTCTAAAGATTAAACAAAGTAAAAATTCAGATATGATGGCAATATTTAATAATTTGACAGTAAAAGAAAGTAAAAAGATGAACCGGAATCGATTCATAATTATTTAGCGTTTATACTGAAGAAAGTTCGATATGAATCGGATAAAAAAAAAAAAAAAATGATACCCGACAGAAAGTTTTGAATGGAAACAGAAGAACATGATCTAATCTCTTTCTCTCATGGAAGTTTTTATATTGCAAGAACAATGTATTCTCCCACCATTATATTCTTCCCATGTTGAATTGTAGTGTGTGGTATTTCCGTCTTGAGATGATAACCTTTTCCAGTATACTCCGTCTGTGAAAGAATATTTGACGTGATATATAGCAAGAATTAACTTTCAATATTTGTTTGTTGCTTTTATGGTGTTCAAACACTGCTTATTGAATAGTTTTTTATTTTGTTTTATTTTAGTTATTTTATTAAAAAGAATAACTGATATTACAAATTATGGAATTAACTATCTGCATCAATTGTTAACTTAGTTTAATTCCATTCATTTAATTTAATGAGATTCTCTCATATACATCTCACCCTCCTTTTTCTCTCTATCTCCCTCTATCTATCTCTCTCTCTCACACACACACATAAAACGAGACATGTTAACAGGTTTCTTTTTACTTTCTGTTACTAATAAAAGTAAGAGGAAGTATTGCGGTCGTGCCAGATTTGAGTTTCACGGTAACTCTCTAATTATTGAGGTTTAAATTACACAAGGTAACTAAATAGTTACAGTAATCTATACAATATTAACTGAGAGCCGTCTACTTTCATATTCCTCAATTTGATGATGCAGAAAGTAAGTACATTAATATCTAATATCTATTAAGATATATAAATATTTAATATATCAGATATGCATATGTAGACACTAGCTGAAGGGCATATAAGAATTACCATAATATATGGGTAGCGCACATATTATGAGACTTTTCCTCATCATATTTACATACCAATATAATAACTATATACCTCAATCAACACGTCAATCCTTCACATTATATAGGACATCATATTATAAGTTAACTATACATATATATTATTTTATGATAATATTTTTGTCTGTCATAAAAAAAAAAAAACAAAAAAAATTTACCTAAAAATGTAATTTAAACAATGATAATAAAAATACAAAAAAAAAAAAAAAAAAGAAAAAAGAAAGATGTAGCACCCGTATACTTTAATAACCCCATTAATTTACATATAATTTTATTAGACAAATTACATATTAAAGATGGAAGATGTAGGTTGACAGGTGATTTTTATTCAATAAAATGAATCTGAAGATGAGCTCTCGCTAGTGAGAGTACTTCAAAAAAAACCAAAGGCAGTATTTAGAATGTGTCATGTCGTGAAAGAGTTCATCGTTAACGGATGCTATAGAATCAAACGATGAAAAAGAAGTTGATGTTTTAATTAGTGTTGCTATTTAGAGGAAAGAAGGCGTTTCTTTATCTCTAACACGCGTGGTGTTTCTATCTTTTAGAATTTAGATCAATTCGAACGTTTAGTTCCTCTTACTGATAAGAGTAACTTTTGAGGCGGAAAATTCAATTTTATTCGGAAATATATATGCATATCGAGATTCCTTGAGTCCGAAAAAAAGTGGTATTTAGCAATGTGATTGTTAATTAAAAAAAAATAAATAATATGACTTTAAAACTAGGGTATCAACAAGGAGTCCGGACAAAAAAATGTGTTTGGTCAAAATGTTGTAATCGGAAGACAAATTTACTGAATGGATTTTGCACTTTATATGATTTTTATGGGAAACAATAATACATTTCAGTGATTTTGTTTAAAATGTCTATACATTCCACATGTATGTAGGTCTGTCACATACATTTAGAACATTTTACTGGGAAAATTGACGTTATGCTTCCCTCAAGAATGGCATTTATTCGGATATTCTGCAAATAGTTAGGGAGAAATCCATTCTCCCTGTTGAGTGTATCAACTGAATTTGCTCTTTGCAATTCTATGTTATCACATTGTTTTGACAAAAACATCCTGATGATGGGCGAAAGCCCAAAACCGGTCGATGACCAAAAAAAAAACAAGCAGGCTATCACGGAAAATATCTCTGATGAGAATTAATTCTGTTGTTAAAATACCAATTTTAATCGGAGAAATCGATTGATTACAAGTGCAACATTACTGAATGATATTTTCAGTTTTCCTCGAATTTTTCTGATAAAGATATCCATGCGTTTCTTGAAACTATCAGACAAACAAATACGTATATTTGCTTATACATTCATCATTTTGTATGCTTTTTTCCATGAGAATTGATTGGGAAGCCAAATAAATTCATTTATTTACTTAATTAATAAAATTAAGTATTTCGAAAGAAGGAAGATAACAGACATTTAGAAAAATCTGTTTCCTTTATATACTACAATAATTATGTTTAATGATTATGTCTGAAAACTGGTAGATATATATATGGAATGAAAGGAAAGCCCAGACAATTCGTTGTTGTGATAGAGTCAGCAGAGCTGGAAAGCAATAGAGATTTTTTTCCGTGATAGCCAGATTGATTTTATGGAGTCATCGACCGGTTACCGGTGCGTTCACCCATCATCAATATATATTGATAAACAGTGTGATCACACAGACTTGCACAAAGCAAAATCAGTTCGACCCATTAATAAAACAATTCAGATAAGACCAGAGTATGTAAACTGATTCTGCTCTGTATATTAAATAAGGATTTAACCGAATATAGCAATTTTTTTTCTTCTTCTTTCTTTTTTTAATTTCCTTTTGCATTATTCTGATTATTTTCGGATTTTGTATCCAAAATCATTATTTGAATTTATCAAATGCGGTCAGAATCAAGAAAAATAAATAAACGAACTTCTTGCGACAGACATAATTTAGATACTGTCCTGCTTATAGATACCAATCACCATCCGACGATTTATTCAAACCTTTTGTAGGTACTACATATAAGATATACATATACAAGGGAAGGGAATAGCTAAGTGGTTAGCGTACTGGACTCCCACGCGGAGGACTCGGGTTTGAGTCTGACTGTGCTACCCTTGGATTTTTTTCTTCCTAGAAGCCTCTACATCTCACTGTCCGGTATGGACAGTGTTGTCTGTAACGAAAGAACACTGACCAGAGGCCGGCAGTGAGTGAGAAGGCTCCAGGCGCCAATGACATAGATGTTGACGCGCCTTAAATTAAAAAAAAAAATCTGGTGTGAAACACTCACATAACTTTCTCTTACTTCTGTTCTCAAAATTATAATTGAGTTCTCAAAATTATAATGGACAAATTTTATAGTTTGTGTACCAAAGTTAATGAAATTCGTCGAAAACTGAAAAACTGTCCAGTAAAAGCGCATTTCCGGTTTACTAATTTTCTTGAACCTCGGAATTTTGGCCATCTATTATTTCTAATTAATTTTGTTTGGATGATAGAATTGTATAATCAACTATGATAGCACATGGAGCAGATGTTAAAGCCAACACCTAACCTTAAACCCCTTCCCTAAAAAGTCCCTTAAATGAAAGTTCCCTAAGAATGTTTTAGATAAAAGTTGTAGATCTTTGCATGTTTAGTTTATATACGAAGTTTCAAAAAAATCATCGGAGCCATTTTTGAGAAAATTGCGAAAAAGTGAATAAATCATTTAGTAAAGTGGTAAGTAAACGCACTTCCGGTTATCCGATTTTTTTCAAACTCGGAATTTCAACAACATATTTAATTCTAATTAACATTATTTAGATGACAGAATTGTCTAATAACTGAAATAGCAGTTAAAATGAAAACCTCACCCCACCCCACCCCACTTACAAAAGTGCCATTAAATGAATTTTCCCAGAGAAATGTTTTAAATAAAGTTGTAGCTCTTTGTATGTGTATTGATAAACCAAGTTTGAAGAAAATCGTGAGCAATTTTTTGAAAATCGCAAAAAGTAAAAAAGGCAACTAGTAAGTGGTAACTTCCGGTTGTGGAATTTTTGCAGATAACGTAGTGTCAGTCCACCATTGTGATACCCAAACGGAATATCAAAGTTTGAGGTTCTACGAATTTTTTCGTTTTTGAGCGATGCTGTGCAATACATAAGCACACACACACACACACACGCACGCACAAACCATTTGCTAAAAACCACTTTTTTGTACTCAGGGGACCTCAAAACGGATATTTCCGGTGAAAACTCGATATCAAAAATTTGATACGATTACAATACTTCCTCTTACTAGGAGTAAGAGAAAGTAAAAATACAAATAATATATATATATATTGTCTTTCATTATTATTAAAAATATTTTTCTGTATAAAAAAATTGATATCGCAGGATCCGGTGGGGCTGAAACTTCCAGTTTATCTTCAAAGTGAATTAAGAAGAAGAAAAAACAAAACAAATTAGCGTTCCGCCCACCATGTTAAGAATAAGAAGCTTAGTATAATTTCAAAAAACGTGCGGAAAAAAACAAAATGAGCATTGTAAAATTTATTTACATTTTATTATATTTATGTGATACAAGAAGAACTGACGAATATAAATCTTTATTTATTACAATAAGGAAAATAACTGAAATAATTCAAAATAAACAAAACAATATTGGAGCCAAAGGTATTGAATGAGAAAATAAATTAGCAAAGAATTACAATTAGAAGGCCATAAAACCTCATTAATAAGCAATATACTAGACATTTGTTATCTTATAGCATTGATAAGATCTTCTGAAAGTCGTTAGTATGTGTTAATAGAAAACCAAATGGCTATTAGTATCAACGATGTTTAATAAAAGACATACCATTATAGCCTTCCCATAATTGAAAACATAAGGGTAAAAACATTGGTTTGGATACTTTCTCTTTAATGTTATATGAAAAAGTATTGGGATGCCATCAAATTTTCAAAAAATTTGGAAGCTAAAGTTCCAAATTTGAAGAAAATCGGTTAACCGGAAGTGCGATTTTATTGAAAAGGGTTGCAAGTTATTTTTTTTTGTTTTTCTTGGAATTTTCGATGAAAGCTATTTCTTTAAAACAAAAAATGCTAATTACACATAATATATAAAGTTATTACTTTTATTTGAAACATTTTTCCGGGGAAATGTATAATTTTTAGGTGGAATCTGGAAACTCGCCTACCCGGGCCATGCGGGGTTCCTTGGTAACGAAAGGGCGGACGCCCTGGCGCGGAGGGCTCGAAGGATACCTTTATAGGCCCCGAGCCCTTCTGCGGGCTGTCCAGGAGCCTCATTCACGCTTCTATCAAGGAATGGATAGAAGACCAGCGTCTGCGATGGTGGGAAAGTACGGCAGGGCAGAGGCAGGCGAAACCCTTTATTAAGAGACATTTGCCTAAATTTACCAAGGACCTACTGAGCCATAGCAGAAGCGATATAAGACTAATAGTAGTGGGTCTACTAACAGGGCATTGTAGGCTGAATAGGCACATGCACCAGTTACTACTTGCAGACAACGCATTATGTGGTGTCTGCAGGACCGAGGAGGAAACCCCGGTGCACATCCTCTGTCGTGTGCCGGACTGGCAAGAACAAGGTTTCTTCAACTGGGGACTAGTAATCCCGAAGCCACTAGCTTCATGACGGAGCCTTTTCAGCTTTGCTAGGCCTCATTAAGAGGGCGAAGCTGAAGGATGTGCTATAAACCCAGACCACAATAGACCTCTTAATGTAGGAGTGGCCCTCCCCAAACTATCTAATCTAATCTAAGGTGGAATCTGGTGAATCTTCCACATTAGTTTCCAAATGTTATTGTGTTTGAATTAGGCGCTTTCTTCTTGAGTAAGTGTAACAAGATGATCACATTCAAGTTACTACCTTCCATGTAACCCCCACTCGATACCATAATTAAGCTAAGGCAACCATACTTTAGAGTAAAATTACGAAATTTAAAGCAAATTTGTCCATTTTACAATTGCATTAACTGCAGTTAGAGGAAAATCTTGCTTACTTGACTGACAGAGATCTCTATCGGGTTATATTAAATTTAAGCTAGGATAGTTTTGGAGTTATGTTTAAATTATTACGATAATTTGTAATAAAAATAAATCATATAATATATATTTTTTAAATAAACTATTAATCAATTGACAGAAAACGTAAAATATTTTACAAAATGATAACCTTGTCATTTATACTCTTAGAGATTCAACTACCTCGACCTATTATAACTATTCGACCTCACTACCCAAACTAATATTAATAATAATAATAAAAAAAAAAAAGGAACTAATTTTTTTTTATTAATATGACTAATAGGCCTTACTTAGAAATATTTAGGGCCTAACTAAGATAATACGTATTAAGCCGCAAGGTTGTCATAATCATATTGCCTTATTTTTTTATAGCTATTTTATTTAAATTAGTTTAAAATAGTTTTTGTGTTAATTAAAACTTTTTTTTTATTAATCGTTATTATTTGGAAAAAGTTATTTAATATGAATAGTTAGAAACTAGAAGTATAAATCAAATCGTTAGAAACTAGAATTATGTGACAAGTGTCCCAGTTTGAACAAGAACTTTTGGAAGTTTAAGATTATAAGTTATGGGAAAATTGAAATTTTATTTGTTCCAGGGGAATCATTAAGATTTGTGTTTTTGTTTTTTTTGTAGTTTCAATGCCTTTGTAGTTTTTGTTTTTTTTAATCAGAGTTTTTCCATTGAACAACTCAAAGTTGTAAAGTACATAATTATTTCCTAAAGTTTTATTCAGGTTAATAAGTTAATTCCCAAGAAGAAATAAGTGCACATTACTTCCAGGAACATGTCAATAATCCACGTAAATAAGGTTGTGATTAATATGTGATTTATTGCCTGTCAGTTCAGCAGCTTTCTGAGAAATGCATCTCTAAGAATTTATCAGCGCATTAAGGAAAAATGAGTTTTCACAGTAATCGTATTCCTCTCTGTGTAACAATCTTGAGTTTCTATAGAAGGAGGTGTCTAAAAGTCCAGCGTGATTTCTTAGATATCCTACGTTCGCGTTTCCAAAGAAGTTCTCCTCTTACTGGCTCTTGGGTTATTCTGTTTGTTATTTATTTATTTAATTTCATTTTAGGCACGTCAACATCTAAGGTCATTAGCGCCCGGAGCCTTCTCAGTGCACTGCCGGCCTCCGGACCTGGTTACAGACAACACTGTCCTTCACCGGACAGTGAGCTCCTAAGTAGAAAAAAATCTAAGGGTAGCACAGCTGGACTCAAACCCGGGTCCTCCAGGGAGTCCAGTACGCTAACTAATTAGCTATTCGCTTCCCCCTCTGTTATTTGATTCAATCTTCGATTAGGCTGTCCATAAACCCGGGGCAATTGCAGGATATTTTTGTTTTTTATTATTACTATATTATTGATTTTTTTTTTTTTTTTTTGTTCAAACGATCACTTGTACATGCACCACACAATTGCCAATACAAATACAAACACGACAAGAAGAATGAGGGATTAGATTAGATTAAATTAGATTGGTATCAGCGGTGGGACGTGGGGGACTTTAACCCGCTACCAATATTTCGCTTAGTATATGTACCGCCGAAGCGAGGACATTCATCAAGAAGTTATTAAGGGCTCCCAAAAAATACTCCCAATTATATGATCTATCTAGACTCCACGTCTTCACTTTCACTCTTAGTTTTAACTACGTGTTAAAGATCTTAAATTGTATCTCTGGATTACCGAGATAAAGCTTTGAAAGGGGTATTTCATAACATGTACAAGCAGCTTTCCCTGGATGTAGATTATATAAATTTGGGAATGCGTGTCTCCAATATTAACAGTATATTTAAAATAAGAGAAGAACTTATTAATTTAAATTATAAACCTTTCATCCAGGGAAAAGACTACTCCTGCTCTTTGTGTAACCTTCGTGAGGACGAGGATGTGTACCATTTCTTAGGTCGCTGTAGGTTTCTTGCGGGAATAAGGAAAAGGTGTTTGGGTGGCCTCATCTTAACGAAGGACGAAATGATAGCATGGTTAAATGGTGCAAATTGGGTAAAGTTACACTTTACCGGTCATATTTAGTTGAAAATTTCAATTTTTAATTATAAAATCTAAAAATAAAATATGTAAAATGTAAAAAAAAGAAATAAAGAAAGAAATGTATTTGTTAATTAATTAGAATTTTTTTTAGTTTTATTTCATTTTGATGATGTAAATTCCTATTCTCTTATGTAAACTTTTATGTTTCTTTTTACTCTCTTATTTGTTCTATTAACAGCACTCCTGACAGACGAAAGCCGTTGCTATGTCAGTACAAATATTTTTATGTGGAGTTCTTTCTCTTTCATTTATGAACTGTAAATATTTTCAATAAAATAAATAAAAATAAAAAATAAATATTTCGCTTATTGTGTCATGCTTAACAATCAATTTCATTTTGCCCAAGTTTTATTGATTTTGACATAGAGAGGTTCCACATAAGGCCGCTCAGGTATACAAGTGAAATCCCCACCAACCATTTTCATATTAATTAGAGTAACAGAAAGTTGTGTGAGTTTTCACATAAGATTTTTTTTAGTATACGAAGGATAACCGGTAAGCTTTTCGACACGACGGATAACCGGGACCGGAAGCAGGAAGTAGGCAGTAGTATTTTGGAAGATTCAATCATGCCGAATTTTTTTTTTTTTTCTAATCTCAGCATTTTCAAAAATTGGTGTCATAGAGAATAATTTGTCGTATAAAGTAACAGTTTGTTAAGAAATATATGATCAGAAACATTTATTAATTCATTATTAATAAATTAATTTATGTCATTGCAATAATAAAAATAAATATTGATAAATATAATTAGAAATCCTTAAAACTATTTAAACTTTAATAAGTAATTAATACAAAACAACACCATGGGGGGGTTTCGGGGGGATAAAGGCCACTTAGGCTTAGGTCCCGCGCCATTAGGCACCCGATCAATAATAGTAATAATACAAAACAATATATGTATACCGAATAATGATAATAATATACGTATATTGCTTAAACAGATTTTATTATCTAATTTCGTGAAAGATAAAAAAGTTTTAGTTAAAATAAAATCTATTTTATGTAATTTCTTAGAAAATGTTGTAAAATTGTAATCAATTAATTGTTGTCAAATAGTTTGGTAAAGGTTAACAAGAAAATATGCAACAAAACTATTTATTGCTTGTCGATAGAAAGGTATAAACAATCAATGTATATAAAATAAAGGTATACCTTATAGAGAATGTATATCTAATCATCTCTTTCCCATGACCTGATTATAATATACATATACAAGGGAGTATAGAATGATGCGCTAAGTATATAGTACATAGATAATCTATCTACCAATATCTATCGTTATAATACATATTATAGTATATATAATGTTCTACAGACTAGCATCATGTGTGAGTCTATACTCTAGTGATTTAAATGCATGTTTCATTTTTGCATGAATATCAATCAGTTCATATAAATTAGTTAGTAGAATATTTTTATATTTGGGGCTTCACTTTGGTTATTCAAAGAAAATGCCAAGGTTTTCTAAGGACAGAATGTAATTTATAAATAAATAATTTCGTTTCGAACTGTATACGCGTCATCAGGTTGATTCAATAATAATAATAATAATAATAATAATAAGCTTTCTATTGTGATCTTCGTCTTTTTATTCTATAATTCACTAAATTATATATATATATATCGTAAGTGAGAAGGACGTTTTAGTAAATTAAAAAAATCTGGTGTGAAACACTCATACAACTTTCTCTTATTCCAGTTCTCAAAATTATAATTGACAAATTTTATACTTTGTGTACCAAATTTAATGAAATTCGACGAAAACTAAAAAAAACTGTGGTGTAAAAGCGCACTTCCGGTTAACTAATTTCCTTGAAACTAGGAATTTTGGCCATCCATTTATTTCTAATCAATTTTGTTTGGATGATAGACATGTATAATCAACTATGATAGCACTTTAGAGAAAAACATAACCCCAACCCTCCCCTAAAAGTGCCATTAAACGAATTTTCCTAGAGAAATGTTTTAAATAAAAGTTGTAGCTCTTTGTATATGTAGTTGATATACAAAGCTTAAAGAAAATCGTTGGAGCCATTTTTGAGTAAAACGCAAAAAAGTAAAAAAAAACAATAAGTAAAGTGGTACTTCCGGCTGAGTAATATTGACAGATGACCCACTGTCACTTCCATGGTGATACCTAAACGTAATATCAAGTTTCAACTTTCTATGGTTTTTCGTTTTGAGCTATGCAGTTCAGATACACACACACAACACACACACACACACACACACACACACACACACACACAGACCATTTGCTAAAAACCACTTTGTTGGACACAGCGAACCTTAAAACGGATATTTCCGGTGAAAACTCGATATGGAAAATTTGACACGATTACAATACTTCCTCTTACTTATGAGTAAGAGAAAGCAAAAAAATAATCAAACGACTTACGGTTACTCCCGTTAAAATTATCATATGTAAGACAAATTTTCCCAAAACATCAAATTTTACTTATTAATCTTAGCATAAATATTCCTTAGTAACCTTCCAATCCAGGTAGATAGAGAATGATTACAATATAGTCCAGAAGAGCGTCAATAAGTTTGAACCAACCTTATACATTTAAAATTCCAGAAATTTGAAGGCCACAAATTACGCACAACTATATATAGTTTTGGGGGGAGAGGATCTTCCAAATAAAAGTGATAGATTTATCTATTCTCGAAAATGTGGGTGGGTCCGCAATATTGGATAACATCTGATACTTTATCCGTCGTTGCATGCATATTGATTAAGGTTCCTGACCGGGTTTCAGATTTTCATCCATTGTCAGAGCAAATTCACTAGGTTCGTGTAGAGAGTTCACTTCAACATAATGTTTCTATTACACTCCTGTAACTGTGTTTAACAAAAACATTACGTTGAAGTGAACTCTCTACACGAACTTGGTGAATTTGTTCAGACAATGGATGAAAATCCGAAACCGGTCAGGAACCTTAATCAATATGCATGCTACGACGGATGAAGTACCAGATTTATCTATTCTATAAAATCACACATCCACTTAAAGAGATTTCCTTCAAGTTTGGAATTCTACTAATAGTTATAATGCGTGTTAATATTATTTAGGTGGTAAAATCATATATCATACTTAAGGGATACTTTAGAGGAAAGAATAACGCTACTGCCCCCCCCCCCCAGAAGCCCCAAAAAAATCAATTTTCTCAAAAAAATGTTTTAAATAAAAGTGATAGGTATTTATGTGTGTACATAGAATATAAAGTTAAAACAAACTCGTAAGAACTATTTTCAAGAAAAATCACGAAAAACCTGGAAAAAAACATTTAGTAAAGTCGTACTTCCGGTTGATAAATTTTGACTGATACCTTCGTGTCAGATACGATTGTTATTATCTAAACGGAATACCAACTTTGAGCTTACTGCGACTTTTCGTTTTTTAAGATATTCTGTTAGCACAGAAACACACACACACACAATAGTATTACCGTAGTATTAACTTAAATTTTAATTTGTCATCTTATCATTGAGTCCTGCATGTATATAGGGTGTCCCAAGGTATATAGATTAGTATTAATTAGTATTAATGGAGTCTATCACCCGTGGCTAAACTTTCTCAAATTTAATTTCAATAGTTTTTGTGTAATGTTGAAATAAATTACCTCGTTAATGTTGCATGTTTTACCACATATGGCTAGAGAGAAATCATTATCTAATTTGTGTAGTTTTATAATTTGAATAACTACCTTTGTCGTTTGGAGAAATAAATCTTGCTTTCAAATTAAACTATAAATATAGAAAACAAGGCATTCAGCAAATAAAGAAATGATAATTACAATAATTAATTTTAGGAATATAAATAAATAAAAAAATGGAAGCTTTTAATTCGATCCTGGAAGAGAAAAGGAAATGAGTGCATCCCTTTCTATAAAGATAAATTTAAAGAACAATTTGGAGATAGAGGGGTAGTTTAGGGTGCAGGGTCCTAGGTACGGTCATAGAGGTGTAATTCACAAAGGCTAAGACGAATTTCTTTTTAACACTAGGCATTTACCTCTATGATAGCTTCAATTGACTCTCTGGGCATTGTAGCTCAGCATATTTATAGTTAATAATCATAACGTGTTACTTTTTATTTAAGTTGTCCTATTCACTCAGCAATTTCTGCTTGAAATTGTCATTTTATATTATTTCTTTAACATTTAATATACAGTACTTCACTTATACCCATGATTACTTTTATGTTACTGAGTACTTAAAAAGAAAAAAAAAACCTATGGCGCTACAGCCCATGAAGGGGCCAAGACTTGTGAGGTGACGATTTGAATAGGAGGGGTGTGGTAAGCACGCCGCAGTTCCCACACCGTTTAGTTCCGGCCTTCGCTACCTAGGGCGCTACTGAATGTAGCTTCCCACTTTTTATCACGATTCTGGCTCAACAACACCGACTTTGCCCTCACGGGAATCGAACCCTGAATTCTCGCACGAAAGGAGAGTGCGCTAGCCACTAGACCAACGCGTGAGAACTCGGGATTATTTATTTATTTTTTAATATAATTAATAATTCTCAATAAAGTGTCTCCCCCCTCTCTCGCTCCCCCTCCTATTACTGCTAATAAGAGTAGTGCCAAATTTTCGAAATTAAGTTTTCACCGGAAATATATGTTTTCAGGTTCCTTTGGTTTTCATTCAGAAAAACCGTTTTCTAGGAATTAGTTTGAGTGTGTGTGTGCTTAGCAAAGCTCACAGAATCTTACTGGGGGACCTGGCGGCATTACAATAAATGTTTCGGTCAAAATAGGTCAACCGGAAAAGTACCATTTTACTTAATTTAGATTGTTTTTTTTTCAGTTTTTGCAATTTTCACTAAAATGACCCCGATTACAGATTTTCATTAAACTTGATATATCAACAACTCATAAAAAGTGAGCTATAATTTTTATTCTGTAACATTTAAGGGCGTATCGGGGAGGGGGGAGGATTTCCTTTAAAGTGTCATTTCAATAATATTATACGATTCTATATTCTACAAAATATTAATATAAGAATTTAATCTATTGACAAAATCCAAGTTTATAAATGAATACATAAATATTATAACTATATAAATTGCAGTATAAGAAAGTAATTGAGTGTTTTTGTTTTCTTCAATGCAATTTATGTATTTTTCTACAATTATCTACTTGTTAAAGGTGCCTTATATGGTATAAAGAAAAGAAATAAAAACCGCCTTCTTATACATGGTGTGTGCACACTGTGTATGCAACAATCGAAGATGTCACAATATTTCCTTCGAAAAAAGGTCAATCGTGAATCCTTCCCCCCTCTCCCGAGAACACATCGAATATAAATAAATAGTTATTTTCTATTAAGAAGCTTATTAAAATTCTATTATTTCAAAAATATTTGACGTAAATATAAGTTAATATAACTGCCATACGTATAATAATAGTAGCGGATAAAATAGTTCAATAGTGTTCACAGTGCAATGACACTGAACATAATACATCTCCTCATATTTCCTTATAGACTACTGTATGGTGTAAAAGACTTTGTGGTTGATTTTTGTGAATTATTACACTCATAAAAGTTAAATTATTTGACATTAAAAGACTAGACTTTAAAAAATATTCAATAATGATTCTCCAAAATAGAAAGTAATAAAAAAGAAAGAACAATACAAATAAAATCATACAAATTCTGTAATAATAATAAAAATGTATTGTGAAACACTCACACAACTTTCTCTCACTGCTTATTACATTTAAGTGACAAATTTTATTAAACATAATTTTATAATAAATGTTGGCTTGATTATAATTTTATATCTATTTGAGAATCTTAACGTAATAAAATGACTTTTTTTGAGGAAACCCTACAGTCTCACTTCCTCAAATCTTCTTTAAATGTACTATCCACGAAAAGACGTTCCCAACCAAAGTGATAGGTTTCTATACTCATAGTTAGTTTAAAAAAATTTAATGAAATCCGTCGGTGTTTTTTTTATAGATTCTAGAAAATTGAAAAAAAAACTGGTCAATAGAAACGCATTTCCGGGGATTCAACCGAATTGTTTAAAAGTCGAAATATTTAGCAACGTATTTAATTCTAATTAATATTATTTAGATGATACAATTATCCCCAAACCATCCCCTCCTCCTCCAAAAGCCACTTAAATGAATTTTTCCAGAGATTTTTCGCGCAAAAAAAAATTCGGAAAAATCCATTCAGTAAAATGGCACTTCCGGTTGAGGAAATTTGACTGATTAGATACTGTCGCCGGAAACATTGTGATATGTAAACAAAATATCAAAGTTTGAACTTTCTGCGATCTTTCGTTTTTGAGCTACATATTATGCTGTTCACATACACACATAGACCAAAACCACTTTTTTTGTTTCTTGGACTCAGGAAACCTCAAAACGTGTAATTATGGGGCAAACTCATTTTTTTCGAAAATTTGACACGATTGACAATGCTTTCTCGTCGTATCACAGTTAGATTAAGCAAAAAAAACATTGTATCAGACCAACACTTTTAATACTTTTAACGTTGATTAATTGATAATAAGGGGAAACAATTTTATTAAACTTCATTTTTAAAACACTTTTTTTTTAAAAAATTTTGCTGTGAAATATTCACAGGACTCTCTCTCTCTCTCTCTCTCTCTCTCTCTCTCACTGCGTTTCACGTAATTCTAAGAATCTAGATGACAAATTTCGTCAACACATTAAATTATTCTTAACATTACATGGATGAATTGAATCCATATAATAAACGGAAATAAAACACTTCATAGTGGGGGCTTCCCAGTTCCTCCCAGAACCTCCCAAAAATCAAATTTCCCAGAATTCTATTATCAATTACCAATAATTTGATAAAAAAAAAAAGAAACGCAATATATCCTTTAGTAAATTGGTGTTTCCGGTTAAGGAATTTTGACTGACACCATCCTGCCTGGTCCTCTAGTGATATCCAAATGGAATATCAAATTTGAGCTTCTTTCGATCTTTCGTTGCGAACTTATGAGCTCATACATACTTCTGACGATTAAAAAACCAATTTGAAAAATCTGATACGAATACAATACAGGGAAGGGATTAGCTAAGTGGTTAGCGTACTGGACTCCTACGCGGAGGACCTGGGTTCGAATCCAACTGTGCTACCCTTAGGTTTTTTGTTCCTAAGAGCCTCTAAAGCTCACTGTCCGGTGATAGACAGTCTTGTCTAAACGAGAGAACACTGTCCGGAGGCCGGCAGTGCACTGAGAAGGCTCCGGGCGCCAATAACCATAGATGTTGACGCGCCTTAAATTGAAAAACAAAAAAGAACAAGAAAAAACAAAGAAAAAAACAAAGAAAAACAAAAACAAAAATGAAACAAAAAAGGAAACAAAAAACAAACAAAAGAAACAACACATCCTGTTACAAGCAGTAAGGGAGAGTAAAAACTGTAAATGAAAACATTAATAAAAAGAAAACCGTATATTCTATTTATTTAGAAACTAATTGAAGATGCAGATTAGTATCTAAGGTCTTAAATTACATTAACATGTTGTTTATAAAAACATAACAACATATCAATACATAATTTTATTTTTTCCCCCCCCCCAAAAGATTTGGCTAGAATCATGGATTCGCGAAATATAAAAAAAAATGATTTACGGTTCCATTTAATTATTTTCTGAACTTTTTGTCAAATTATATTGTCATTTCAAGATTTTTTTTTGTTTTTTAAATACATTTGATATAGTCTATAAGAATGTATCTTCCTTTCAATATTGAGCAACGATCAAAAGTAGTTTGAAGTATTTTGTTAGATATGGATACATTAGCAGAAAAGTAAAAGATAGATGGAATCTATTTCGACCAGAAAATAAAAGAGAATGAATTTTATATATAGACGGTAAAACATTTAAATCTTGCGCAATTTCTCAATACATTAAAAAAAATTTTTTTTTTTTTTTAATTTATGTTTGATGGCTAGAAATTATTTGCAAAACAGTGAGGTTTTCAGCTAAAAAGAAAAAAAGATTTTTTCACCCAGATTGTCCAAGAAAAGCTTCTTCAGGTTAGTTATTTGGTTTGGAAGCCTAAAGTGGGAAATGTCGGTTTATATCAAACCATTCAAGCGGCCTCATTCCGAACGAGCTTTAGTGCTTTGAATGACAATGACTATATAGAAGCCTGATATAATTTTTTTTTTTTTAAAAAAAGAGAATGCATAAATTAAAGATAAATTATCAGAAACCATTATAACATTATTATATAACAAAAAAAACAAAACACGAAAGGGATAATTAATTTTTGATGATTTTCTTCATGGGCTTCAAACAAACAATAAGGTCATTGTGAAGTAAAAAAGAAAAAAACAAAAAAATATTAAATATACATTATCCCAATCAGGGAAGGACATCAAATAAGAACATAACATTTTATGATGAGATGCTAAAATGGTATAGTAAGACAATAGAGACAGTAATTATTATTGTAAATGACTTGGAAACCTATGTTTGGGAAAGAAATCAGCACCGAAAAGAAAAGAAGCAATTTAAAAGAGGGAAAGAAATTGACTCTACATTTGAAGGCAAGGTGCTGACTTCTTGGACTATGCTTGCCTAAAGTGAATAAACCCTATTAGAATGGGCAAAATGATGAAAAAATCAAGGAAAAGTGAAAAAAAACGTTAAGTAAAGATGCATTTACAGTTAATGGATTTTGCCCGAAATCTTCGTGTCAGTTACGTTGGTAGTAACTAAACGGAAATACCACGGAAATACGGAGCTTCCTGCGATTTTTCGTTTTTTTGAGATATTTTATTCACACACACACACAGAGGCCATTCGCTAAAAACAATTTTTCCTTACTCAGGTAATCTCAAAAGATGTATTTCCGGGTGAAAGCTGGATTTCTAGATTTTTTATACGATCGCAATACTTCCTCTTACTAGACAACACTCGCCACCATAAGCTCACAATCAACCTTTGAAACTTTTGACAAATTAAGCTTAATTAAACTTTTAACCAAGACCCCACCTTACAGCGAGAATCTCAAGTTATCAGATTTCTTTTGGTGTGATCGCCTCAAGGAGTCAAGTTGCATGGTGTCGAAGTTTTTTAGCAACGAAATAGTTTTACAATTGTACAAGACGGCTAGATTAGATTAGATTCTAAAGGGGGATTGGCTCTTCAGCCTGCGCCACCGCAACACCCCATGGATCTATTGTGACACCCCCCAAGTTGGAGGCCCTTCTCGGGACCTGACCTTTATCGGACTGTGGAGTTGGGGGGGGACTCCCAGGTGGTCAATTAGGGCACCTGCCATCAGAGCACCCTCTCGAGTCCTGCTTGCCTTAGTAGACTTAATAGGTCCGAGAGGGGGCCCCGGCTGAGGCTTGATGGCACCAGCTTCTCTTTTCCAAAGAGGCGGTACCTTAGCCATACCAGCCCCTTGCATTAACATACCACGTGCAGCGCCGTTTCCACTTCTTCCAGACAAAACCTACACAGGCTATCCGTTGCCAGGCCCATGCGATGCATGTGCTTGTTAAGTCTACAATGGCCAGTGAGAACGCCAACTGCTATCCTTATGGCCACCCGGCCTAATTGGAGTAATTCCGCAGTTAGCTTGGGCGAGTGGCTATGAATAAACGTTTTCGCCTGCCTTTGGCCTGGGGTTTTGACCCACCATTCCCTTGATCGGTCAGGCATCCATGTCTTGATGGATGCACTCCTAAGGCATCTTGAGATGCCACAGAACGGCTCCGGCCCGATAAGTGCTCCGATTGAACCCTCCCGGGCCAGGCGGTCTGCCGCCTCATTGCTTCTATAACACGAATGCCCAGGTACCCAAACCAGGAAGACCTTATTATGGCTACTAATTTCCCTTAGTGCACCTAGGCAGTCCCACACCAGCCTTGAGCTGATCTCCCACGAGTCAATTGCCCGCAGAGCAGCCTGGCTATCCGAATAAATGACGACTCTGGAGTTATGCACTCCCCGTCTTCTTATTTCGGCGGCGCAGATGATAATCGCGACTAGCTCTGCCTGAAAAACCGTGGCTAGTCTTCCCAGGCTCATCGAGATATTACATCTCGGATGGACCCCGTACACGCCGGCTCCCACTACGTGACTGGCTAACACGATAAGACAAAAAAAATTTTTAACATTACCATAAGTAATAAAGAGAGTTAAATGAATATATTAAGGGATTATATTGAACAATTAGGTAAATTATGAGACTGATTTAATAAACCACTTTAAAACTACAAGTAATTATCTCTTTTCTTATTGAATGGCTCTAGACATCAGTTCAACAATACATATGAAGATAAAATAAATATTTATACAAAAAAAAATTACCAAATATAGCAATAAAATGTAAAATTTTCAATAAATAAAACAAAAAGTATTATTGCCTAATAAAGTTTGAAATAAATAAAGTACATTGAATTTATTGGGCATTACGTAATTCACAAAAAAATAAAATATAAAACTTGTGTGACTGGTTATAGGATTGGTGCGCCGTCATGTCTGCTTTGACACTTTATATTAGATTTGTCCTATTTATAAAAAATATTTCGCTAAGATATATAATTGAGAAATTATTATTATATCATCCTTGGAATAATAATTACAATAATAATAACAATGCAATTGTATTAAAGCAATGATTAGTTTTAATAATTGAAAATAATAATATGGTCGAGGTTTTGCCGTTTTCATCATGTCTCTTTCATTCACTTTTTTTTATTATTACCAATCGGCATATATTAGAATTTCTTATTACTATTTTTTTAAACAATAAAGGTGCCGCTTTTCATATAAGTAACATTATGAGAGAGCTATGAATTTATAATTTAATAAATTTAATGAACAAATTTTTTTTAATCTTGGAGCTTTCATTAGATATAAGTTGCCCTTAACTACCTGTATAAGTAACGGAAAGCTATATATGTTGATTTTAGGACCAGATAGCTGAATATGGACCCACAATGTAGAACGCATGACAGGCGCTAACAACAAGTCCAAAAATATTAGTTGTGCAATTTAAAGAATTTCTCACCTCAGCTATCATTATAATGGCTGTCAATTTTTTTCGAAAATAAAGTGTTACATTTATCTGAGCATTTTCCAATTTTGAATGAAAATCGTGTTAACTGTTTTCGAGAAAAATCAGTAAAGTTGCATTTTTCCCAAAATCACCCTGGTGTTCATCAAGCTAAGTTTCGTTGCTCATTCCTACTGTATATCTTCTACATTCTATACATGCCATCCCATCCGAAAATATTCCTCCATTTCTACGCTGATGATACTTCTTGCATCATTGCCTCGAAATCATTGCTTTGAATCTCATGCTCTACAATCATCTCAATACAAGCACTAGCTTATCAGGTGAGGAGAATAAAGATTAATCCCACCGAAAGCATATATATATTGTAACGTTTTTCCCTCTAAACTAGCTACTGCAACTAGTTTTAAGTGGGTTCGTATAGATAAAATAATCTAAACTTCAATAAGACAAACACCACTTTATTGTTTTACACAATAAATTATAAATACAACACTTAATAATAATTAATTCATAGTTTAAACCACAAAAGTTCACTTTGTTCACTTTTTATACACTTTCCACAAACGTACACTTCGTTGGTAACTAGAAAAAAACTCTCTTAACTCTCTGTGTTCCCACTATTTATACCGATGTAGAAGTGTCTAGAATGTTCTCAATTCTTCCAGATAGAACTACTGCGCGTCGCCAACGCTTCCTAGCGGCTACTAAGAGAACTTGAAGTACATGCTTTCTCTCCTAGATGGCACCACTGGCTGCGTTACAATATGTATCCTTCACACTCCGACGCGCCACTCTCCTGACCATCTTCCTCAATGAGACCAAAATACCAACTGTTAACAGAGTCCGTTATTTAGGACTTCATCTCGACAAACGACTGGTTTGGAACTTAACAGACCATGCAAACTACTTTTTAGAATACCTTGGACCGACCCTGGAAACTTTCTCTCGAAAACGCAAAGCTTATCTACAACACAATCGTAAAACCTCTATGGACATACGGATGCCAGGTTTCGGGAGTTCTTCTATTCAAAAATTCTCAGAAGAATTACCGACCCTCCCTTTTGTCCTTGAACCAATAACATCCTTTTGTAAAAAGAAACTACAAGACTCCACATCCAACCATCCCAACTCTCTTATCCAAACGCTTTCCTTCCTCACTGTCACAAACGACCTTCTGAGAAGACTAAAACATCACTGATCCCCAAGACCATTTTTCTTCTATTTAACAACTCCACCGACAACGCTTTATAGGGAGTACCTCCATTGGGAGGCATTTCCTAAAAAGATTTTCATGCTCTGTGCTTTTTCTACTTTAACGATCATATTCACTAATGTAGTTGTTGTTGTGTTGTGAATGTTTAAATAATAAAATATAATTAAACAAAAAAGTGCAGTCGCACTTCCGGTTCATGGATTCATGCCAGATTCCAGTGATGGTATCTAAACTGAATATCAAGTTTAAGCTCCTTGCGATATTCATTAGCTCCCGCCAAAAAAAAACAAAAAATCATTTCTTTCGAATTAAGGGGACATCTAAAATATACGTATATTTCCGACGAAAACTCATTTTCAAAAATTTAACACGAACACAAACAATAATTTAGGAACTTATAATTTTCCCATTAATTATGTGATTTGAAAGTTAAAAGTAAGAAAAATAATAATCAGTAAAAATAGTAATATAATCCAGAGGACATGACGTCAAAGGAAATAACAATAGAAAAAGAAAAAGTAAAAAAAAAAAAAGTTTGGGCGTTACACCTAAGAATTCCTTGGAGCATGAAAAATGCAAAAATCCATTTCTGGGAAGTTCTTCGTTTTCTTATGTTGACCAATCATTATTTTTAATAATAAACAATGAAATTTCGAAAGTTCAACAATCGCTAAATTATGAAGACAAAAAAAGTACGTATTAATAAAAATAATTTAAATAGAAATTCAATCAATTATGTTTGTGATAACTATAATATTAATTATTATTAAATGTTATTTATGGAATATTCCAAAATATTTATCTGCTCTGAGAGGCTGATAAGATTTAATTATGTCCGTTTATTGAATAAATATAGTAATTTCAATATTATAGAATATTCGGAATATTTATTTAGAATAAATCTAATTAAAAAGACGACAGGTAAGGAGAGATTTGGTGGCAAGTAATAGTAGTCGGACAGTTCATGGGAATCCCCGGTCAAACTAAAATGAACCACACTGGTATTTGAAATAATACTTTCGTTTTAATGATAGTCTCCAGGAAAATTTATGATAAAATTCTAAGAAGGTTATAATTATAGATATATAATATATATGTATATATTATATATGTATAATATGTATGTCTGCGTTTGATTCTTAGAATCAATTTAATATATATTGATCAATTTGTAACATGTCTTAATGATATTGAAAGTATTTATGTGCAATATTTTTTGCAAGTTTTAATTTCTTATTCAGGATTAAGAAAGAAAGGAAAGGAAGGTTTCAATCTTTATAATATTTCCTTAAACCTTTTAAGTTCACAAAATTTTGTGAATTCACTAACTTTTTTATTTGCTAGATCAACTCGCGTTTAACTAATTTTGCTAATTTACGGGCAGCTTTATAGTAGCAGTAACTATAACCAAAGAGCGAGACTTAATTTGTTTTGTAGTAATGTCAAATTACAAAATAGAAATGAAAAATCAGTTTACTAGGCTGATGCAAAGATTTAAGGTTTTTAGGTTGAAACTGCGTTAATGGTTTTTGTTTGATATACACCCGAATTTTCTCCATATTGCCATGGACTTTTTCAGGGCAGTTGCTGGCTTGATTTACTAGACCAACTCTAATAATAGCAGATGATGGCTGTAAAACAAAGTAATAGGAGGATAGAGCCTAACTTCCCCCTTCCATCTTTTACGTGAATGATTTTAAGTAATGGCGGGGCTTATCTGTCCCTCACATGATTGGTTGTTGGTGAATGACAAGGTCTAAGTCTCTCCTCCCAATCTTTGGGGAAACTTAACTAGTCATCCAACAACGATTCATACATGGGACGCATAATTAAGCCCTGCCCAATAGCTAAGCCATTTAAATGCAAACAGATATGAGTAAGCGCTTCCAACTGCTTTGTTTATTGTCAGTGTTGGTGTAGTAAACAAACCTGCAATTACCATATAAGTCTATTGCCATATTTTCTCGAAACGTCGGTAAAATATCAAACACCACTGATGTGATTCTCAACCCTAAGACTTAGGTGTTTTCCATGATAAACGCGCCGCAGATAGAGAAGCCTGAAAAGTTCATAGAAACAAACTTTATAGTTAGCTAATAATAGTAAAAAAATCGCAAACACTTACCGTGTACTTGATGTTCATGGTGGGCCCTGTGGTCCTGTAAATGACTCTGCAGATGATTGTCATGGTGGTGTAGTATACAAGCCACATCAGTACAATTCAACATTGTGTGGCCGGCGACAGTCCGCTAAGTTAAACCTAAGTCACGCCCATAGACTTTATACCACCACCACCTGAAATTTTAAAAACAAACCAAAAATATATAATACATAATAAATGTAAATATATAATAAATATTACAGATAAATAATATAAAATAAAAGTATGATGTACAACTCTTGAAAAAATTCGTATATTAACTAGACATACACAGATCTACGACTTTTATTTCAAACATTGCACCGAAAAAGTTCATTTAATTGGGCTTTTGGGAGAAGGGTGGGGTTATGTTCGCCTCTAAAATGCTAATTTAGTTTATTATACAAGACTATCATCTATATAGTATTGTAAAGGGATCCAAAGCAAAAGAGAGAGAGAGAGAGAGACAAAATTAAGAATCGCATTCGCTACTTAGACTAGAGTGGGAGACTCTGTATATACACAGCTGCGCTAGCCCTACAAGGGACAGTCTTTAGAACAGTTTTATATAGCAGTTACAACGCGTCAG
Source organism: Triatoma infestans (assembly GCA_011037195.1). Classification (NCBI taxonomy): domain Eukaryota; kingdom Metazoa; phylum Arthropoda; class Insecta; order Hemiptera; family Reduviidae; genus Triatoma; species Triatoma infestans. The sequence continues at coordinate 75,757 of JAAEAF010006923.1, forward strand.
CAACCAACTACTAAACTTCTCATTACTCAGTTTAAATCTCACGCTACCTAATTTCTATTTACGAGTAAAGTCCTGGCAGTTTTGTGTCTCTAGTTAATTATACAGTGTTCAGCATTCATTCTAGCTTATTTCTCAAAAACCCTTCCTCACTCATTTCTCTCCTTCTAGAACCTATTAAAGTATTAATTCTGAACTTTAAGAAAATTAGTTGAAAGTGCAATTTTAATGAACAGTTTTTTGCGATTTTATCCATAAAAACCGGACGAATTTTATTGAATTTGTTGCCCTAACAACTGTTGACTAAATTGTTGACTAAATTATTTTGAATAGAAATATCTTTCCTCAAAATTACTATATATAGTGGAGAATATCGTTACAAGATAAAAAAAAAAAAGTAATTCAGAATAAAACTTCTTTAGAGTATTTATAATTTTCAATGAAATGCAGGTAAACACGCAAAAAAAAAAAATAAATTGAAAATGTTCAAGATAATACAGTTAGTACTTTCTTTTTCCACTCTACAACAATTGCCTTATTTTTCCTTTTTCCTCTTCAATTCCACCCGGTTCACCCAATCCTATTCCTCAAGGCCTTTATCCTTCAGCGATCTTAGCTCTCCATAGATATTGCTTTTAGTCATCCCCGTGTCTTTTTCACTGCCATACCATTTCAAGGCTTTTCTTTCGATTCGAGACGTCACTATCTCCTCAGATTCCATTATCTTCCTCGCTTTTTCATTCTTTTTTCGCTACGACCTGGAATTCCTTGGCTAAACTTTTGATTCCATTCAGCTCTACGGTTTACAATCTTCTTTTTTGGAGCTTGTCTGAGGTCCTCCACCATTTAGTACCAGGAATGTATATCCTGGAATGATGGAGTATAGTCACTGGTGATAAGGTCATCCACTTTGTACAGTTTATTCGTTGTTATTATTATCGGATGATCAAATCCTGATCACCGATCGGAGACACTTTAATTGTATGCTTACAAGGAGGATAGGAGCATTCGAAAAAAGATGGGCTAAGAATGAATAGAGGCCAAAGAAGTTGTTAGGTCTATTTTCTATAAAAAAAAAATTTACTAGACAAACTTAAAATTACTATCACCTATTTTTTAATTTTTATAAATTTATTAAATTAGGTTGAAACTAGAGTGGGAACAAATAACAGATCGCCAATCTTCAATATGATAGAAAGTTTGTAACTTCACTGTTAACAAGAATATTTTAATTTCAGTATTATAATTACAAGATTTTTTTTTTTCTTTTTCGAGTCCGTATAAAATGTTTTAAACTTTCTATAAATAACAATAATTCAGTTAAAATATTAGTGAAAGTAAAAGACATCATTGATTTATATTTACGATATTGTTTATCGATTTTTAAAATTAAAAAATACGAAAGACCTTGAGATCTAGTAATTTACAAACATTATTAACAACAGTTTAGGGTCAATAATTCTAAACAAACAATATTATACGAGTATGTATATTGCATGAAATTCTAGATTAAATTAACAATTAAATTTAAAATAAAAACTTGGTATGAAATAATCACTTTCCCTTTTACTTTCTCTTACTGCAATTTAAATAGTTTTGATTTATTGTTTATTTATTTATTTATTTATATCGAAATATAATTTAATAAATCAATTTTCCATATAGCGTCTTTCATCAAACTCGTAAGTTTGACCACAGATTAAATTCTTATTAATATTATATAGACGATAGAACCGCATAATAATCTGGTGTATCAAAAGTATGTGCGTTTTTTTTTTTATTTAGTTGAATGAACTGTTTATATAAGCATAGCGTTGATATTGCACTTTGATCACTTAATACTGATTACATGACATTCACTTTTCAGTATGTAACGATATTTAATCGAGTCTAAACTTCGATTATAAACTCGAGTCTAAATGAGTATGAGTTGATTTAAAAAAATTATAAAATGAGTGAATTAAATTTTGAATTCGGATGATATTAAAGCATTATTATTTTTTTTTTTTTTAAAAAAAAAGCCTTTACAGCAATAGTTACAGCTTGACTAAATTTGTAATGTTGAAGGGGGAGAGGGGACAATGCTTTGTCTATTCGTGTCGCACCAGAAATGTTTTAAAAAAATTCCAGTGAAGAAGATATGAGCCTTGAAAATAAGGCAAGGTCAGAGCGTCCACCATTCTTTGACCCAACTGTTTTAAGAGAAGCTGTAGAAGCTGAGTCTTAAATAAGCACTAGAAAACTTGCAGGTGGGTTAGGAGTGTACCAACCATAAATAGGTACTTGAATGACCATTAGAATGTTACCTAAAAGCTGTAGGATTATATCCCCCAAAAATTGTTAACTTAGCAAAACGCACATAGAGTTAAAGTGTGTTCGTAAAACTCCAAGTGATTTCGATTTATAAAAACGTGTAATAGGATCCGAAGAAAGGTATCCAAAGCAGAGAGAGAGAGGCAAAAAAATTGGGAGTCTCATTCACTACTTACGCCAGACTAGAGTGGAAGATTCTGTTTAAGCACAGCAGCGCTACCCCTACAGGGGACAGTCTTTAAACAGTTTATACAGCAGTTTCAACGCATCAACAACATTTCACTTTACTCACTCTGAATCTCTACACTGTTCAGCATTATTTCTAGTTTATTTATCTCTCAAACCCAATTCTCTCCATCTCATACATATTGTAAACGCATTGTCACTTACGATGAAAAGTGGGTTAAGTAAGTGCCGAAGATAGGTGGATTCCATTTCTACTATTACAACCCAAAAACAGTGGGTTATGCCCCTTGCCCGGCCAGCTCTTCCTGTGGCTTTCAAGAAAAAAAAGGTTTGCGAAAAAAGATAATGCTCTGCGTGTGATGAAACATTTGAAGGAGTGCGTGACTTGAAAAAGAATTTTCCCTTGAAAAAAAGGCAAATAAAAGTTATAACTCTTTGTATGATTAGTTGATATACTAATCTGGTGTGAAACACTCACACAAATTTCTCTAATTGCTGATATACATTCATAATAAATTATCTTGAAATTCGGAATCTTTACTCTTTAAGCATGCACATGGTCACCAACGGACACAATTCAGCGTTAAGGATCTCAGGTCACCAAACTTCAATTTAGATATAGAGCATTTTATAATTCTATATATTTTATATTCAAACTAATTAATTATTAAATTATTTTTTTCACAAAGAACTGTAGTAATATTGTTTCATACTTTCACACAAATTCCTTTGGTGGTTTGTTTTTCTCTCTAAGACGATTGTTTTCTTATATAATACTTATTGGACATTTTTAATGAAAATATAAGTTACTTCTTCAATTTTGTTTTTTTTTTTTTTAATCTTTTTGTATCATCTAATATAATTATTTTGTTTTAATTTTTGATTAGATTGACATCTTGCAAAATACTGCTTATATAAAAAATTTAGCTGTAGGTACCTCTTTCTTTCGTAATAAATAGATAGATAGATAGATAAACTTTATTGTATAAAGCATACAGCTTGTTACAACTGAGTTGTTAGTATTCATAATAAACTAGTAGGTAAATAAATAAGTACAATAAGACAAAAACAAATATAAAAAGCAATACTCTTCTTATAAGTAATAAAAATGTAAACCAAAAATAAAATATCTCTTTTTTCGTTTTTATCCTACTATTTCTTTCATATTTTTTATTTTTTATATTTATCATTTAATCATTTAATACGGCAGAACGAGCTTTTAAGATTATAGAAAAATATTTATATAATTTAAATATATTTGTTTTAGTTTGGTTATTTTTAAGGTTAAATATAATTTGTTGAGGTGAATCATTACTATTTATGTTCATTATAGATCTTATATTATTATACAAAGAACAATTTAATACAATATGTATGAGATCTTCTTTCTCGTTAAGATTACACAACATGCAAGTTTTTGTAGGATCTATTTTATAAATTACATTGTTAATATTAAATTTCATAAAATAATTATTACAAAATCTAAATTCTGCAAAAAATTTAATAAATTTTAAAGGAACTCTTTCGTAATAAATATTAAGTATAAATCCCTCCCCCCCCAAAAAAAAAACATTATCTGGAATTATTTGAAATCTACTTTTAAATTGTATATTTCAAAACATAGTAAAGAAAACATAGTAAAGCTTTTTGAATGTTAAGCAATAATATAATATTAGAACTTTGGCTGCATGCACTGCATGTAATGATGAGGTAAGGATGGTTCGTATAAGTTATGTGTAATATCTTCAAGGTTTTATATAAAAAAATACTTTTCTTGGTCCTGTTACTTACTGTGTTGGCCTAGAGGAACTTCACTGACGTTATACATATAACGAAATAGTTGTTATTTTTATATATAATTATAATATTTATGGAATATAAAAAGTAGATATTGTATGTATATAATTTTTTTCCAATCTAATCTATGATAGTTTTATGAAATTGTAAAAGCCGACACTTTAACTAACTAAGTAACGTTAGAGAAAACGAATTTCTCTGACACTATGATTTGTTCAAATTTGGAATTTTTCAATTGAAGACTCACTCCCTATGGAATCCAAATCAGGTCAATTCTTGTGGGAATAATAATTTTTTTAAATAAAAAGTGATCAATATTTATGCGCAATAAATCTGAATGAATTTCTTTGAAAATCATTGCGATTGTTTCTGTGCAATTTTGGAAAAATTTGACAAAACCAATTTACTAGAATGGAAGTGTTGGTTGTTAACCGATTTAAGCTATAATTTATTTAGTGTCCGGCCTTAATATCTAATCAGAACATTAAATTTGAATTTATTGTTGATAAGTTTAGAGAGAGAGAGAGAGAGAGAGAGACTTTGATATTAAATTTTAAAACAGCATAACATCTCAGAGTAAAAGATTTATTAGAAAAACATTTCAATTCCTTTTACTCATCAGGTTCTGCTATTATTAATGTCTCTTACTCTAGTAAGAGGAAGTATTGTAATCATGTCAAATTTTCGATATCGAGTTTTCACTGGAAATATCCGTTTTGAGGTCCCCTGAGTCCAAAAATGTGGCTTTTAGAAAGTGGTCTGTGTGTGTTTGTCTGTGTGTGTGTGTCTGTGTGTGTGTGTGGCATCGCGCAACCGTACCACTAGTACCACTTTACTAGTTGGTTTTTTACTTTTTGCAATTTTCTCAAAAATGAGTCCGTCTATTTTCTTCAAACTTCGTATATTAACTGCACATCAAAGAGCTACAACTTTTATTTGAAACATTTCTCCGGGAAAATTCATTAAAGGGCCATTTATGAGGAAGAGGTGGGGTTAGGTTTTCCTCTAAAGTGCTATTCTAGTTTATAATACAATTGTGTCATCTAAATAATATTAATTAGAATTAAATTTGTTGTTGAAATTTCGAGTTTGAAAAAAATCGGATGACCTGAAGTGCGTTTTTACTGAAATGTATTTTTCAGTTTTTGATATTTTCTCGAAAACGGCTCAAACGATTTTCTTTAAACTAGGAATGTGAACTGCACATATAAAAAGCTACAACTTTTATTTGAAACATTTCTCCTGGTAAAGTCATTTATGGGGGCTTTTGGAGGAAGGGGTGGGGTTATGTTTTGTCTTAAGTGCTATCATAGTTGATTATACATTTCTACCAACCGAACAAAATTAATTAGAAATAAATAGATGGCTGAAATTCCGAGTTTCAAGAAAATCAGTAAACCGGAAGTGCGCTTTTACTGAACATTTTTTTCTGTTTTTCGACGAATTCCAACGAATTTCATCAAATTTGCTACACAAACTCTAAAATTTGTCAATTACAATTTTGAAAACTGGAGTAAGAGAAAGTTGTGCGAGTGTTTCACACCTTTTTTTCTTGATAACAAACATTAATAACATTACTTCTTTTATAATTTAATTACATTAATAACAATAATGTAAACTACTAATCACAAATAATTTGTAGATATAATACAAAACGGAAATTTTTATACGTATATTGAGAAAGATATTAACTGTTTATTTGAATTGAATTTTCGGTAATTTTAATTAAATATAAAATGTCAAATATATTTGCACCCTCTTACGACCCTCACCTATGTATTCAGGGGAGGTCCAACCCCTGGCCCATCAGTACCCCCACTGAGGCGAGTTCGAGAAATCGTATACGCTCGGGGATCACTGTTCCAAATAGAATTGATTTATCTATATACACTCTTTTCTAAATAACTCAAAAATTACTTACATGATGACGGGCACTTTCCTGTTTGCAAACTACTAACTACAAACTACAAACTTTCACCACACACACACACACACACACAATACTTCCTTTGAGAAACAATCATACACCGTTTATTATTTCCCGACCCGCCTAATTCTTTAAAATATAACAAAAAAAAAAAAATGAGATATTCGAACTAGATAATCATCCATCTTTAAGTTCTTGTGCACAACTAAACTAACCAAAACAATGCTAATCCGACTCGTTGCCAACTAATACAGGCGGGGCTTCTTACAAATAATTTACTTAAATTCACAATAATTCCTTAACTTGAAAATAATTTTGTACAAAAGTAAATAGTTCTTTAAAAATATTTTTTTTTTAGTTCTCTGTGGGGAGGGACCAAGCTCTGTGCTATACAAAGCCCCTCTGGACCCATGTTGCTACCCTAAAGATCAGAGCCCACTCAGTGCACTACCGGCCTCAAGATAGTGTTGTTCTCTCGTTACAGACAACACTAACCTTTACCGGACAGTGAGCTGTAAGAAGCTACTACGAAGAAAAAAATCCAAGTGCAGCAACTGGACTTGAACCCGGAACCTCCACGTTGCTAGTCTAGCGCTCTAGCATTGAGCTAATTCCTTTCCTTTATGGCTTATACTTACAGATATACTACACTGGTTCTTTTTTATTTAAATTTGAATTCATACTATTCTTCTTGGCGCTATAAATACATTTTTTATTATTTAAAAATCATAAATAGTAATATACACAATTTTTTTTAAAATTAGTTAAAACTTTATAATTACTCTTTTATATTCCGTGATAAAACTAATTATAATCTTACAATGAGATGTTTGTCAGGCAATGGCCAAAGGAATTTTTAAAGAAAAAGAATTCTTTGTTGCTCACGTTTCAGGTACCATTGGTGCCCTTCTTCAGGAGCTCTGTAAAATTTATTGGAGAAAATCCATTATCGTACAGTATTGTAGTACGAAAAAGTGAATAGATTTATAACAAAAAAAGAAAAATTTAAATTAAAGAAATATTAACAGAAGAAATTATAAAACAGAAGTGGCAATAAATTAAATAAAATGATATTAACAATAAGAGAAAATAAAGGCAGATAAAGATACCTTTAGGGTAGAAGAGGAGTAAACGTTGAGAACGTTGAGACTGAAATGAAAAGAGAGTATTTTTTTAAAAATTTAAAAAACTGTTAAAAGGTGGGAGGGATAAGAAAACTGTTTGTTGTATGGCGCGGAATTTCAAATTTGGAAGTACAAATTACTGACGAGTATCTTTTCTTAGGGTTTAGAAAAACATTATTGTAAGTTGAATTTATGATTTCTTTGTCTTTTTTAAAATTGATAGAATTCGGATGAAGGTGAATTTGTAAGGATTCGGATAGAAGACTTTTTGAATAGTTGGGGTAAGTGGTTAAAATGGAAGGCTTATTGAAATCGATGGCACGATTGAAAGTCAGAACATGTTTGGAGAGAGCAGGGCTGTCAATTTTTTTGTTAATAATGTCTAGTTCTTGTTGTCTGATTCTTTTTTGTAAAAACTGTTTGGATTCACCTATGTAGCAAGCGTTGCAGTTGGGTGTAATACATTGGAAGTTTCTATACCGTATGTGTTTTGTTAGATTTTCCAATAGGGTCTTGAATTTTTGTGAAGATTTTATTTAGTTTATTGATGGGAGATTTATAATCTTTTTTCGTGGTCCTACAAACTCATAATGGCGGCCATTACTAGCTTTCAAACAGTTTTATTGTTGCATTTTTATATTATTAAATAATTTATAATTATACTGCTTCAAATGCAGGATGGATCTTTTTTTTAAGTGATTCACCACAATATACTATTGTGATCACATTGTGCTAATTTTGAAATTTAGCCAAAGAAATTAATTTGCTATGCAGGAATTAAAGGTAAATTTTATAAATTTTGAATGATGAGCTGTACAACTTTAACATATTTGTTTTTTAAAAGAACTACTCCATAGAGGCTTAACTATCCCGAAAATAAGAGGTGCTCTAAAGGTCAAAAGATTAAGGCAAAAAAAACATTAGTTAATATCATTTTAGAACAATCATAAAATAAAATTAAAGACACGAAAATCTAATTTACTAAATAAAGTTGAATGAGACAAGAAGGAAAGTAAGGAAGTTGACCGGAAGTAGAGGGCGTGTCTTAGAGAGGAAAGAAAGTTCTAATCTTTTCTGTATCGTTGTTACAATTGAAAGCGTCCATGGCCAAGGTTAGAATCATCCTCACATTACGTGCAAAAGTTAATTTACACTCATTGTTGACATAATTATATGAATTCCATGCATTAAAGTACCGTGAAAAATATATTTTTTTTAGCAATTTTTGCAAATGATTAACATGATTTACAAAAATTGTTAATTTATTCATTATTCATAATCAGAACTTGTAATGTAGTTTTTCCTTTAATAATTAAATATACTTAATAATTAAATATAAAAAGAAGCATAAATTATGATAAATTCTCACACAATTCTTAGAAAATGTTGACGCCAATTTCTTGCTGTTGCTGTAAGAGGTAGTATTCCGATTGTATAAAATGTTCAATCAATTGAATTTTTACCAGAAATACATGTTTTGAGGGTCCGCAGAGTATGAACAAATCTGGTGTGAAACACTCACACATTTTTCTCTTACTCTCAAGTTCTCGAAACTATAATTGGCAAAAACTATAATTGACAAATTTTATAGTTAGTGTACCAAAGTTAATGAAATTCGTCGAAAAGTGAAAACACTGTCCAGTAAAACTGTCCGGTTTACTAATTTCCTTGAAACTCGGAATTTGGGTCATATATTAATTTCTAGTTATTTCAATTTGGATGACAGAATTGTATAATCAACTATGACAGCACTCTAGTGAAAAACATAACCCCCCTATCCCTAAAAGTGCTCTTAATGATTTTCCAGAGAATGTTTCAATAAAAGATATACATATTTGCATGTTAGTTTATATACGAAGTTTCAAGAAAATCGTCGGAGCTATTTTTGAGAAAATCGTGAAAAAAATCATTAAATAAAGTGGTAAAGTAAACGTACTTCCGGTCATCCGATTTTTTTCACACACGGAATTTCAACAACATATTTAAATCTAATTAACATTATTTAGATGATAGAATTGTCTACTAAACTAGGTTAGAATCATCTTCACATCCTTTAGAGGATGCCGTAGCCCCACTCCTCCCACAAAAGTACCCTTAAATGAATTTTTCAAATAAAAGTTTTAGCTCTTTGTATGTGTAGTTGATGTATTAAGTTTCAACAAAATCGTTAGAGCCTTTTAGAGAAAATAGTAAAAAAAAAAAAAAAAAAAAAAAAAC